>JAOBAT010106246.1:0-15169 GCA_026413305.1 Hydrozoanthus tunicans
GTTATTAGACCGTGTATGGTAGCTATAGAGCAGTTCCTGACTTGGATATGAAAAGCTAGAAGTCTCACGCTCGAATGAATTTTTGGTAGAGTAAGAGCACCTCTTCTTTTTTAACTTTGCAAAATCATGAGGTGAAGATTAAGTCGCTTAAGCCCGCATCTGTTATAACGAGAGTTTCCATGCACCGGTACACAACAAACTGCCTTGTAATTCGTTACCGACTTACAAGAAAATGCAACGAGCATCTATAAGCCTTCCCCGTTCTAAGATAAAATCATATTTACTAAGTTAAAACAAAATATTTGTCTCGATACTTCAAAACTAGTGTTCTTGGCCGTTCGTAAGGGTCGAACTGTATTAGACTCCTTTGCATCCGAACTGTACGTTATGGGAGACGGGATTTCTCATGATGTCGATTTCCTTGCCATTAATATTCAGACTTGACACACAGCCCGTCAGTCGCACCTTAGAGAGGCCTGAATGGGTGGCAGCGCCGGCGCCATCTGCAAGGAAGAACAACAGTTGATATATCATCTGTCTTAAACAGTAAATAAACTGGGAATGGGATTTCTAGCCTCTAATTTTTTTAGCCCTGTATCAAAAACCCAAGTAAACCATGGGCCTGTAACCAACGAGTCTTCCAACCACACGCCTGCACACACGAACCCTGGCCCACGAGATCTGTACCCATGAACAAAGCAATCACGGTCCTGGCATCTATGACCCAGCATCGTCTGTCTTAAATAGTAATGAACTCGGAATGGGATTTCTAGCCTCTTAACTTTTTAGACTGCATCAAAAACCCTAGCACCCCACGGGCCTGTACCTACGTGTCCTCCAACCACAGCCCTGCAAACACGAGCCCTGCCCCACGAGCTCTTTATCCACGAAGCCAGCAACCACAGCCCTGCATCTATGACCCAGCATCCACGGGTACTGCAACCACGCGCTCTGCACCCACGACCCTTGCACTCGTGAGCTCAGTGCATAAGAACTCTGCATCCATGGGCCCTACCCTCTTAATCATTGCACTCACGCGCTCTGCACCCATGAGCCTTGCACTCGCGAGCCCTGTGCCACATAAGAACTCTGCATCAACGGGCCCTGTGATGCTGATGCAGTGGTAGGAAAAAAATCGATACTGCGACGAAACAGTTTTCTTATCTCGAAGAGACGAAAGAAGCTGTGTATAAAATTATCTGAATGAGATTTTCGTAAGAATCAAGAACAAGAAATGTTTTAGTTTAATTGCAAAGTGAAAACTTAACTGGACCCTAGAAAAAATCTTTCTCAGCCTCGTATTACTACAAAAATATGACAAGAGAATAGAACTTACCAGGCACACCGCCAATATAGAAATTGCCCCGCAAACTGTAATTGATTTGTGTCAGCCGCGTGACAACCGGCTCATGTTTGTCGACTGTGAGCGTGACTATATCTTCATTCTTTTGTACCCGTACTTTATGGTCTTTATTGTCACACAATCTAAACGAGGCGTTTCTCTCTCCACCTGCGGGAATGGAAGGATCTATCCACCGGATCGTGGTGGAGTTATGTTCTCCATTGAATATCAGCACAACCTGCAAGTATCAATTCCGGTTGAGAATCAATTTTGGTCAAAACTTTAATGGTTTATCCCAATGTCGAGTTTGTTACTACTTCCTCCAAACACACAGTTTAAGTTACTTTTTATCAAATCATTTAAAATACAATTTCAAGTACTTCTGCGAGAAAATTTTAAGTTCGGTTAATTTGTTTTCTTTTCCTACAGAGGCTAAAGCCGGCAAAATTTTTGGACATCTTTGTTCACGGCTGTTTTTTCGTGGGACTGTGTTGTGACTAGTGTTCACCACTGTGCTCTTTTCTAAACACAAAGAGGCGAAAGACCTGAGAACTATATGAAAAATTGAAGTCTACTTCTGAATCGAAAATCTTTGACTCATTCCAGGTTTTTGTTGCAAACGTAATCTGTGTTTGATCCGAAGATGTCCAGGAATGACGTCATAGCCCAGCGCCCCAGGAACGCGATCGTGAAGCAACAAAATTCGAACCAGGGGCCTCTCGTCAAAAGTTCTTTCCCTAAGAAAGTCGAAAAATATACTTCGTATTCCTCTTTTACTAATACGTTACAAGATTATTTTTGACCAGAAGTGAACTTACTGCAAATTGAATAGAAAACACCACGAGGCAAGAAAATGAACTACTAAGATATGACGCGACAATAAGCTATGGGGTTCAGTCAAGCCTACTCGTAATGCATCTAGATGTATATGTTCGTTTATTTAAATGTTTCACTAATCATTTTATATCTGCGATTCAATTAACTTGAAACACTGAGATGTTGGGTAGTCGCAAAATGCCCAAAAAGGCATAATCTGGTGTTTCAAGGAGTTTTTGTAAATCAACCTCAGTTTTTTTTACACAAACTCTTCTATTTGATATTAAAACGGGATGATCCAAACTACCTGACCGTCGAGCTGTTCTAGTGTCACTGCAGTGTTTGGGGAGCCTCTAGTATCGGCTAGTACCAACAGTAACCCTCTTCGTTTGGTTGTCGTAAATCGTATAGAAATGTCAATAGAATTTTCCAACTGGAAGTTGTCATCTGAAAAGTAAACAACGAAAGCCTTTTGCTTTAGCGATGTAAAAAACGATCACTCCTTCTTTTACCTGAGTGTGTGGGTTTTAAATAAAATTGGATATGGAGTTTACAAGAATACTTTTAAGCGGTATTGTTGTTAATACTAAAATTCTGGAAAGAATGTTTATACTTTAAGCTGAAACTTCACTGTTGAAGATATATTGACGATATGATTACAGCGATGGCGAAGACGATATGATAAAGGTAAAGGTGATATGATGATAAAGATTAAGGATATGATGATAATATAATGATGTGATTAAGGTAGTGATGGTGATGATGACGATATGATTACAGTTATGATGGTGTAGATGATGATGATGATACTATTAAGGTAATCATGGTGGAGACGATGATATGATTTAGGTAATAATGGTGGAGATGATGAGGATATGATAAAGGTGATAATGGTGGAGTTGATGATGATATGATTAAGGTTATGATGGTGGAGATGATTATACGATTAAGGTTATGATGGTGGAGATGATGACGATGTGATAAAGGTGATGGTGGAGATGATGATGATATGATTAAGGTTATGATGGTGGAGATGATATGATTAAGGAGATCAGGGTGGAGATAATGATGACAATGGTGAGGATTATAACAATGAAGATGTACGAACTATCGAAGTAAACTTTATGAAAGGTCAAAAGTAAATTCAAAGTAGCAATAATAACCGAAACGTCGCGTTCATTCAGTTACAACCGAAACCGTGAGACAATCCAACAAGTTTATCGTTTTATTAGTAAAAATTGGAAAGCTTGATGAAACTGTGAAACACAACCGAGAGCAGAGGACAAAGCCAACTTACAAAGCAGTAGTTGTGACAAGCCGTTGAAATGCGCCTGCGCCTGTATATTCTCATAGGCGGTCCTGTTACTCCTGTGTGTATGCGAGGGGCTTGGGTCCGAGCTGTGGGCATATAACAAATCAGTTAAAACTAAACCACTTGTCTCCACTACAGTTACACCTACCCTGATCCATCATAAAACTTATTCTTTGACACTTAATCTTTCTTAAACTGCTACCAAACATTTCATGTAGAAAACGTTTTAATTTAACTCACTTAATTTAGGTATAAAAAGACTTGAGGGAATCACCTACAACCTTGGAAACACAACGAATGCGCTGTGTTCCTTAAAGAACATGACTGCTGTTAAGTAAAAAACAATAGCCTCTTTAATCTATCCAGCAACAGCCAATTGATTAACATCTAACTTCGCCTTACATATCCCATAAGAAATAAAGCATTAGCTCGTTACTATTTGGCAATAAGGACATGGTTAAAGGGAGAATTCACCAAAACATCATCCGATGATTAAAAATTAAGTTCTCCTAAATAAGTAATTCGAAAAACGATGAGTATTAGTAAGGAGAATTTACCAACATATCAGTTATGCTGAAGGCTTAACATGTTAAATGTGCCAACTTTTTAAAGGGTAATTTAGGATCCTAGTTGTCAATGATAGTAAAGGTAACATGACTTACACAAGGTTGAATACTCTCGTCTGATTGGATGACTGGATTATGGCGCTCTTCATGGCTCCAATAAAGCCAACACCGCCGCTCTGTTGCAGTCAACATAAGAGTTCATTAAAATTGTCAATGGCAACATGTAACAGACAACCAAAAACACCCGATTCCAACAAGGAATAAAAAGGGGCCAATTTTTTTCGAAAGGTATTCAGATTTCGTTAACTTTTCAAGCGGATAAACTAAAGCTTTCATAGAAAATTTACACAGATATACAGAAAAGGAACACTCTGTACGGATCACTAGGGAAAACTTGGTTGAGGGAAGGGGGGACACCTTTGCTGTTTTTAAGTAACTATGTTTCCCTAAAACTCTAAACTAACTAATTTGGAAATTTGGAAAAAATATCACAAGCCTAACGAGTACTAAACAAATTATTTTGTTGTTTGTTGGATGATTTACCGAAGGACAATAGTTTAGGTTCCACGGTAACCAAAGACTTACCTCAAACACAGTCTTGTTGACGTAGCCAGGAACACCTCCGAGATAAATTGGCGAGTTAATCGTCAGAGATGAACAAGCATCGCCTTTCTTCATGTTGTTGTAATCCTTAGTTTCAGGAACCAAGATGGCAGAGAACTGGCAAATTCTTAGCAGCCGAGCCTAAGGCAACAAGGGCAATTGTGAGGTTCTCTAATAGTAATTCAATCGATATTCGAAGAAAACTTAACAGTAAGGATAACAAAGCACAGTTTGTTATTAAAATAGAAGAGACTTTTGCCTAAATCCGCAAAACAAAGTATAACAAAAGCTTGGGACTAAACCTCGTGTGCAGCTTTGGACTTTGTAAACTTGAAATTGATTTTGTAATGAAGCCAAGGTATTCTTACTATCCTCTTTGAACCTTGTTCGAAATTAATTTTCGTATTGGCTTTGTTTTTGTGAAATTACTTCCGTAAAGGAAAACGGAGAAGGGAGTTAGCTGGCCTAAGTATTGCGAGAAGGCATCTAAAGACAGATATAACTTGATGATTACTAACTTACCGTGTACCACACTCCGCCAGTCGAATAGTTGCTAAAACTGGTTTGGACCTGTAGAAGTCCCAGCTCACCCTTGTACTTGTAAACCAATTTTCCAGAAACCAGCTCCAACGATATAAAAAACGTTGGCTTTACCAAATCATTTGCCGCGTAGAAAAGAACGCCATTGGGGGCTAAGGCACGGAACTTGATCGTAACAACTCCCCTGTGGACGTCAACAATGTTATATTGGCAAACTTCTACAAAGTGTAACTAAACGTTGGAGCAAAATATGTTTGCAACAAAACACACACCTGGTAACATATACATGATGCAGTTCAAATATGGCGGCTGTTCATGTTACCACAACGCACTGGAACTTTATTTCGCTAAGAGAAACTCGGAGAAGGTAACAGTTGGTAAAACTCTTCCTTGTACTAACAACACTGAGTGTGTCAAGTTTGAGGGTTACAGGTTCTCACCGTGCGTTGTTCATGGGCAATTTTAGACATTTGCGCAAGGATTTATGGGTAATAAACAGGTCGACATCTTCTGCGTAACCGTAGATTACAAGCATAACATGGCTTATCACATAATGCCAAAGAAGCAATACATAAAAGGACTGGAAAGCTTAAAATTTACAGCGAAAACCATTGACTCACATGTACTTGATGTAGTCTAACACCTCACGCATTGGCATAAAACCAAGGTAGCTATTGGTTGGCCCGAAAGTCACAACATCCGGGTCATTGGACTTTCTCAGGGCCGGGTTTGGTTGACCACAGGTGGGTGGCGGAGCTGTGGGGGGAGGTGTGGTGGGTTTTGCAGTGGGAAGAACTGTCAACTCCGGTGATACTCCAGCCAGAGATACTTCACTCGTTCGACCTGAGAACACGTCTTGAGTTCTGTTAGGAAAAAGAATAAAGGATGATTAACTATCGAGTATGGAGGGCGAAACAGTGGTTTGCCATCTGCGTTCTCATCAATGAAGGATCGCGCAGTATTCGGTTTACTTCTGTTTTACCTTTAGAGAAACTGATTTTACTTTTTACTTATCAGATTTTGTTTGATTTTACACGTCCATTGCTTTCTTTGTAAGAAGACCTAAAACCACTAAACATTCTCTGACACTCACATCGCAAAATCGGTTTCTACGTTCTGCTGTAGTTTATTAGGAGACTCTATGAAAAGAAATTAAAATTGGGAAGACGATTAAAAACAATTTTAAATTTCTCTTCATCGCTCCTGAGTTTAAATGACACTTAACTAAAAGCGGTGCTTTTTATGTTTGAAAGCCTTTGTAAACAACTTACAACTTCGTGTTCGAATTTGTGCAAAAGAATGAAGGAACTATGAGCCAATTTAAAGATACTTACATGCCGTTAACCCTAATTAGTTTTATTCCACCAGTAAATGACTGCAGAACTGGTACAGCAATTGGGACACGTGTTGTAGGCTCCAGGCCACCAATATAAAACACACCGTTAAGCGGAACCGGGCCGGGAGAGACTGTACTCACATCCGGGGACATACGTATTCGTCCATTGTCAACATCCAACGAGATACTACAACAAAGAAAAAGTAGTTTAATCACTCAAAGATAGAACCATTTTTTCTTCGATGAAAAAAGTAACTCGATTATGCCTAATCTACTTCATCATTAGCTTTATTCCTAACAAACAAAACCACCTTCTTTTGCAGCCAGCGGATAAGAAAAATTGAACAATCTGCAAAGATTCTCCCGAATTTCGGTCTCCAAATTCTCCCTTTCCTACAGGCAAGGTTTTAGGAAGATTTCAATCGTCTCAAGATAACCTCTTCTAGACCCTCGTGGGTCATTCATAGTTTATCATTCGGTCAACAAAGAAACTTTGTCGCTTCCGTATAAAAAATTAACAAAAGGACATAAAAACTGCACTTTCAGGTTTTAATAACTTTTTTTCTGTAAATTTGGAGTTTATGTTAAAGTTTCCCTCCTAGTCTTTCACAAGACAGTTTCCCAGGCTACCGCGCAATCTTACCCAGCTGCATGGGAAGTGATCTCTAAAGTGTGGTAGGCTCCGTCGTTGAGCGTCTGCCCGCTCGTGGTCAGCGGAGTCAACACAGACGAACCGTTGACCGAGTAGAGCACAAACAAGTTTCCATGGAACAAGGCAATATAGAAATAGGCCGACTGCAAACAGCAATAATCATCAATTAGCAAAATAAGTGAAAACACTGCAACTAGAGTGTGACTGACTGTCGCGATAGTAATTGGTGTGTTATACTTTTTCTGACATTCACCTGACAACTTGTCAGAATTTAGGATCTGTTTCCTATTTGTACACGGATTAGAATGAAAAAAAATTAAAAGTCAATTCTGATGTACAACCGTAGTTGGTGGGCTGACTATGATGTAGCTTGCCCGAGTACAACAATTTGATTATGTTCATCTTATTGATTACCACTTAATAGTAACCATTTTAGAAACCACTTCAGCCGAATTTTTTGCTTAATCGAGATTCGAAGTTTGAATTATTGAACTGTGTTCGTTTTGTTGATTTTCCATACGTGCATACTTTTTAGTTGTTCTCTGGTCAGCTATTCCGGTTGGTTCAACACACTAGCTTTTTCTTCTATACTCTGATTAGTTAAATACGGGAATGAGGTTATAGACTCAACTGAGTGCAAATACAAACCACTGCAAGAAACACCAATATTTTCGAAAATTATCTATGTTCAGGTTATATTTCTAAAAAATTGCGATCATTCTTGTTACAACTTCTGATTACCTGTTTCTCGCTGTAAGCAAGCAAAGCAGATGGTTGCAAAGTCTTGAATTGAAGTGTCAGTGACCGCACCACACTTTGCCTCGTCTCCAGACCAGCAAAACCACCACCAATAAACCGAATGCCTTCCGTGACCTGCAAACCAAAAGCAAATTTAATCACATCCTTGACACGTGAATGAAGTTTCTTTGTCGAGGGACGCATGCTGTCAATAACTAGACAAAGCACTAACGCAACGAGACCTTCAAGCATATTCAGACAGTTCATCTACAAACCAATACACAGTTCAGTATAAAGTTTGCTGCTGGTATTGTGGTAAAGGTCCTCACCTCACGTAAGACGCCATTAAAGGAAACACCACTTGATGCTTCCGTCATGTTAACGTCATTCAGTTGGCGAGACAATAAGGAGCTGCTCGCGGAACTGCTCATGCGCAGTTGACGAATTGCGCCAGCAAACGAATCCGAAACTTTTGGCTTCGGTAAACTGTCAATGAAAACAAAACACATTTCAATCTTTTTATTCTTCAAACAATAATTCATGGAATGTAGTACCTATGATATAAATATGACATTTTTTTCTGAATTGGTAAATTTTTTGTAGTACGAAAACTGTAAGATAAGTTATATTAAGCAACAATTTTGGCAAACGTAAACGTTATTCTGTCATCGTAGTAGCTAGTTAATTATACATGGTTTGTTCATCAGAGATTTACAAAAATATATTTTTACTAATGATTCAAACACAAGCAATGATAATCTGTTATTAGTTAGCTAGTTAGTTACTGCTACTTCTACTTTTATTAATGGTCATAAAACAAAAGTAATAGCAGCAAATGAGAATAGGAACAAAAGGTTTCTTGACCAGTAACAGTATTGAAACCAATACTTATCTAATCAAAACTTTAAGTCTACTTAAATAATATCTTTTTCGTAGATATGCTGTAACTTTAAGAAACGCGTAAATGCATTGCGTTAAGGCGATACTCACAGTTGTGGGTCAACACCACCAAAATACAGGGCCTGGCCTGGAGAGGACGCCATGTCTCCATTGAACGGTCCTATAGCAGAGTGGTCTGTAGGACCCGCTCCACCGTCAGGTCTGATCACCATGGTTACATTCCTAAGATGACGTATGATATGGAGTTCATACCATCTGCCATCACTGTAAGAAGACAATTCACTCTGCACCGTAAAGCTTTGGTTTCCTGATTTGAAGGTGAACATGACGCGGCTGTTGTTTAGGTACACTTGATACGGGTAGCCCTACGATTGCAACAGGTATTAAAAGGCATTTAAACTTCGAATAACTTAATGCTTTTAGCTTAGAAACTCCCAAATATACAAAGTCGCCAGACTACTAAGTACTCGTTGCTGCGTCGCATACCTATCACCTGCATATTCAAACAACAACATACAATCAGTAAACATCACAGCGAGCTCATTCAGACTGTTGCTCTGTGTGAGGTCCGAAACCCGTTGTTTATCTGTACTATAACCAAATTCAGGAACAATAACCTTATCTCAACAAAAATCGCTAAGGGCTTCTATGTTCTACTAAATATGATTAATTCTTGATCATAGTTATCGTTCTGGAAGCCAAATATCATCTTTGTAACCATTTACTAACTCACCTCCGCTCCTCTCACTGCGACAAGAGATGCCGTTTTCCTAAATGTTCTGAATTCAAGTTTAATCTCCGAAGCCCCGTAGATGTCAAAAGAGCCCATCTTTTGTTTGATGTGGCCAGTCTTGGTGCCGAAGAAACTTGTGCCCGGTACCAGAGTGGGAGAAGGCATGCTGTAACTAGAAATTGGATCAAATTTCACATATTAATCATTATGTGTTGTTATATTTCTATCGAAATAACAAAGTAGTTTCTCTAAATATGCTTCTACTATAACGCAGTTAACTGCAATTGCTAACTGCTTTTCTCTATCAGCAAAGAAACATAAACACGAATTATACAAAAATGACCAGTTCGAACAAAAGCCAAGAGGAAAGAAAGTCTTTTGAACCTGGCTACAAAAAACACCCATTATTATTCTCATCATCAAATTAAAAGTACAGCGAAGCTGGCACATGAAATCTTTCAGTCGAAAACTTACCCGTTTGGACAGAACGACCTTTGACCTTCAACTCTTTCAGGTTTCCAAAGCTGCAGATTTTCTTGATCTACGCGGACATTGTCAATGCATCCGTCGAAATAGCGATCTGTGATGTTTGGCTACAAAAGATAAAAATTCACAGTTAGCAACATGGAACACAAACAACACTACAAGTGCATTTCACAGCTGGTGCTTCGTATATAGGAAATCAGCTGATCTTTGCTAGCTTAAATTCCCGTTTAGCTTACAACATTCCCGACACTGTCTGACATGGAACAACACAAACGCACAAAAAAGGGAAGCTGCTTGAAGCTCTCTCTTTGAGCGTTAGTAAAAGTTTGAGAGAAACTTAGCCATCTTTACCGAGAACCTAGGCTTCCGTCAGACTCCAATCTAGGAAATGGAACAACCCTTTTAGAAGCTTTTTGAGGCGCGAACGAGATGATTTAAGACCTATCCTAATTCAAGAGTAAAATCTCCGAAACCCTGGACCAAACCAATAAAATTATAGCCATTTAACAGTGGAGAAATGCATCTTTACTACAAATTTCTCTATAGAAGTTTTATAAATATTAACAAAACAAGCCACGTAATTCTCCGTTCGACAAGCCACTCATCATCGAGGGATCAAGTGCAAGACAATTGGTAAACAATCCTACAACTCAAAACCAGTGGAAGATACCGTTTTATCTTGACAAAAAGTATAAGACATTTCAAGATTTAATCAAAGAGTTTTGTTTTTTCACAACTTTTCAAAGGGCTTGGGAATTCAATTTTGAGGACCACGGGCTTCCAAAAATTAAACAATCGACGTGGTCCTGAGAAACTTGAAGACGTGGAATCTTTAACAGAGACATCGCCGGATGACAAACCAGCACTTACAAGGAAGCCCTGTGGAAGTCCAGCAAGGTACAAGGGGCTGTTATCGTCGAATTCCGTTTGTAACCTGGGAATGATCTGATTGCTGTTGCTATCCATGGTGCGGCTGAAGTTTCTTGACAAATCGGTAACTGTTAGTCTTCCCTTCTCCCGGTACCTAACAAACAAACAAACGGAAAGATTAAGTAACTATAACGAGTCATCTTTGCCAATATTTACAAAATGGGTAAAACTAAGTATGTTTATTTAACAAATAGAGCAGTAAAGATTTTTGATGAATTTGATTATAACAAGGCTACTCAACTTTTAAAAGTTGTAAAGAAACAAACCTACTTTTACCAAAGTTGCTATAATGTATGTAGTAAGAAAGCTCGTACTACTTTGATACTCAAGGCAACCATAAAACTGCAAATCAAAATCACGAATGGTGAACCATTGAGATTATTAAACAGTTGACAAATTCAACAACAGCTGCGATTTTGTTATTAAACTGATCTTGCAATGTATTTACTACTTAGCTTTACATTGCACAGTATCACAGTTTGACAAACCACTCGTATCACAACCAAAACAAAATCGCTTACCTAGTTGCGTAAACACGGAGCCAGTTTCCAGATTGTACAGCCACAGCATAGTTTGTTATTCTTATCAGATTTTCCCCAAGTTTGTAGGAGAAGCGTACATAGTGTGTGCTCCCGTACTGCACCACGGTCAGAGCGAGACTGCTTACCTGCAATTAGAACGGACACCTTTTAATTGACGGAATTCCCTTCTTTTGGGAAGATAACTGAGTTGGTGCATGACAGACTGTTTCTGAGTTGTCTCAAATCGAAACTTTTCTACAGTAACCAGTTGCTCAACTTCGCGAAATCAAGCCAAGCTGCAGGCTGGGTAAGTTAATTGTGGTTTTGAGGAACTGGGCCCTGGTGACAGTCGACAAATATTCTAATATGTCGTA
Organism: Hydrozoanthus tunicans; assembly: GCA_026413305.1. NCBI lineage: Eukaryota > Metazoa > Cnidaria > Anthozoa > Zoantharia > Hydrozoanthidae > Hydrozoanthus > Hydrozoanthus tunicans. The sequence goes on from JAOBAT010106246.1 coordinate 11,850, forward strand.
TATTTTTTTCAAGTTATTCTTTCATCTTTCACGCGCCTGAAAGGTCTTGTGCCAGTACTAAAATCTTCAAGGTCAATAAAATTTTTTCTTGGATTGCTCGTCAGTCACTTCTAAAAAATGTCTGATCGCTTTGGTGTGTTTGGTCGAGATACTTCACACATTTTTTTTTTCTATGCTTATCTAATACCCGTGTTTACCAGTTTTAAAGTTGTCGGTCTTTTCACTTACCAGCCCACTGGAACGTTCTGCCATGTGGAACAACACTCCTCTAGAGACAGAGGAAGGTTTGAAGTCCATGGTGATCTCGTTAAACAGGTGATTACTCTTGGTCCGGTTGGATGGATTATACTGAACTGATGTGCTTCCTTTGACACTCAGGGCCAAGCGAATCTGCAGAAAAGAAATTTAATCAGCTATTTCCTCTTTTTAGTGTTGCAACAACTTTTACTAGATTGCGGTAAACAGGCTTTTTGGAATCGCACATCAATCTTTGGTTTTGTTCATTTCCTGGACTTTAATTTCACGTTACGATAATGCCCGTATGTGCTATACTTGTAAAATTTGGTCTTAGAAAGTCTTAAAAATTGAACTGTGAGAGTGCTAACTTAGAATACTACCATATAAAACCACCTGCCTCGTGGTCCACTAAATGAACAAAATCTTCCAGTTATAGAAAGCACGCACGCGCATATCTATCCTTGGCACAGCCTCGCATGCAGCCCTATACCCTATATACAAAAACGATTACAAGAAGAATATGAAAAGTAGGGCACTGAAGTTGAAAGACACGCACCTTGGCCACTTTCTCTTTCGCCAGTCTTAACTTTTCCTGAAGGATCGCCATTTTCGTCTCCAGTTCGGTTCTCAACTTTATTGTCTCGTTTCGCAGCAACTGAGCTTGGTTAGCATTGTGAGTCACATTCTGGAGTAACTTACTGGCGTTCGCAACTAGAATCAAGCATAAAGCAAAGTTTAAACCCGAGCAACTTTTCACCCTTTTAACCTAGTTCATTTGAAGGATGCTGACAGATCGAGATAGACACAATCGTTGAAAATAAGAAGACGTTCCTGTAAAAAATGGACAAACGTTCATAATTATAGGCTAGAAGCGTTTTTCCTCAAAACATAAATAGGTTGAGTCCAACGTTTGCCTTGTTAAACATACTTGAGAATACCTGTCCCATTATGTAAGGGCAGGTAACATTAAAACTACTTGTGATTTCCACGAAATGATATTACTTTCTTTTAGAAATTCACTCCAACGTTAATTCGCTTCCAAATAGTTCATTGAGCCTGTTCTTCTACAGCGGTGCCATTAAGAAAAAAAAAAGCATAATATTAGTACCAGAATTCAAATCTTGAGCAACAAATGAGCGTGCTGTCTCGGCCGAACTGTTGATGTACTGCATCTTGACTTCCAAGCGGCTAACATTTGAGCGAAGAGTCTGGGTACCACTAATCACTGCGTCAGCATTTTTAACCGCCATGTTGGACCACGTGATCGCATTGGTGCTGTCCGTTAATATTGAATGTTGGCCTCCACCAACCTCTGCGCTGACTTCCAGAGCATCGCACTTGGCCAAGAGAACGGAATGCTGTAAGTCAACCTGGTGGCCGAGTGTGACAGCTCCCTGGAAAACACTTTGAGCGATCGTGACATTGGAGCGTAGACCTGAGGAGAAAAGGAAGAGATTGTTTCGTTAGCTCACAAAATATACCAAGGTTCCAAATAACACTCACTTTAACAGCTTGTACAGGATACACAACAATTAATTATAGGAGGTTTTGTGTAAATTCGAAACCTGAAATCGTAGCGTAATTATTACTAAAGTAACTTATAGAGAAATTGATAGAAAATGTTCAATATTTACTTGATGGTGTCTCTTGAGATAGCTTATGAGCTAATGTTAAATGTTCGTTTTTGTAGATTAATTAAGCTCTATGACATGTGTCATTTATAGTAATTACATTATATCATTTCCGGATCAATTTAAGTTTATTGAATATATATTCGTAGTGAACGAAACAGAGATCCCATAAACAGTAAGTAAGTTGGCTCAGTTAGTATATCGCTTGATAGGGGAACGTATAATAAAATCAGGAAACCTAATGAGTACTTTCTTTTTTTGCCTCATCTTGCAAACTTCTATGTAACGGAGCTCGACATTGTGCTTAGTGATAAGTTTGAAGCTATCATTATTCACTACTAACATATACTTTGGAGAAGAATAAGTTATTGCAATGAAAGAGAGTAAAACGTACGAACAAAAAATTGTTTAACACACATCTGCTGGTATCATATTATGTATCGGGTATAATGTCCATTCAACAAAACCTATCTCTTATTCTTTTACAATCGCTGACGGTAAGAAATTTTGAGATGGAGACACTATTGTCCTTTAAGCTCCCCAATTTTTATCATTAGCAAGCTGTATAACAATATCAAAGATTTTGTATTTGGACTTGGGGAAACCAGACAAACTATCTGGCTATGAGCGACACATAATTTGCAGGTTAAAAGTCTAAGCTGACTGCTGAAATTTGTAGTTTAAATTAACTGTTAGCGAGGTCTTTATTGGAAAATCTCTGACCGATAGATTAACGTTCGGACCGAGTGGAGCAATTGTAAAAAGGTCTGAGACTTCCCAGACCGTGCGAATGAGGTTGTTCAGATATCTAAAGTTACCTTTCGAATTTAGTTAGAAATGTCAATAAACCTAAAAATAATAGAGCGGTAAAATAAAAAAAAGTTTGTAATGCCAGCGGTTCTTACAAGACAACCTTGCTCTAAAAGCAGCTAATCAGATTGCAGGATGGTGTCAAGCCACATTATATAGCGTTGTGCCAACAGTCACTTATAGGGCAAAAAGTTACGTGACCGTTTACCTGTGAAGTCTGTCTTCCTTTTGAGGGTGCTGTTAAGGAACGCTTCATTGGCGCCACTCCGTGCTCGTGCTCGATTCTCTAGTTCAGGATATGATTCAGTAATATTCCGCAGCTATAGTGCAAACAACAGCATGAGTAAAACAAGATTCTCAAAACGCATCTATTGATAGGGTCTTGGAACATTAATGAGCTGTTTACCGATGTTGAGCAAGTCCAAACTTTCTCCTCCGACTTCAAACTTAATTGGTTTTTCATAAACGCTGATACTTTAATAATAATGCACTTTGTTTACTCTGGGTGACCAGGATTACACAAAGTAATTTTCACCTAGGCCCAAAAATAAAAAAAAAATAAAATAAAATAAAAGAATATATTTACATATATATATATAACAATAATGCTAAACCTACTAACTACGGTACTAAATATTATAA
>JAOBAT010106279.1:0-15166 GCA_026413305.1 Hydrozoanthus tunicans
GTAGTAGTAGTAGTAGTAGTAGTAGTAGTAGTAGTAGTAGTAATAGTAGTAGTAGTAGTAGTAGTAGTAGTAGTAGTGGTAGTAGTAGTGGTAGATTTTGAGGTTGTAGTAGTAGTGGTGGTGGTAGTCGTAATGGTAATAAGCTTTATTGGCATGATGCTAAATTTTTACATACTGCCAAAGCCTTTAAATTTTACTCAAAACAAACAATTAAATTATTAGTATGGTAACCTTTGGTATATAATCGAACACACGTCTAACATATCTTCTTGATTCAAGTAGCAAACAATTTTATATAGTCACGCCTTGATATTATAATTTTGTAATGAGTCAAGAAATTGCTCTTGTAAAAAGTTGTCTTTAGATTTTTCGAAAAAGTCAAGTATTTTAGAAGTTTCAATTTTAACTTTCTCTTCCAAAAATCGATTTAGTTAGACTTATATTGTTTAAAAATTCACTAAAAAATTGTTTAGAAAGAGGTTTTACTACAACGCAGGGATGATAATTTCCCAATTTTATTATTTCTTCAATATTTCAGTTCTAAGAGTTTGGGAAAAACTGAAAACACAAGTGATATTAAACCTAGATTTTATCAGAAACCAGGCGATTACATGTTTATGACATCGAGGGCAAAATTCTTCATTCTCCGTGGGATTCAACGAGAAAGCGTAGCAAAACTTAACTCATTCATCACAAGTTTCTTCGAAAATTGTTGGAGATGTAATAAAATCTTTGGAAACATTCGGAAACTTTTCAGAAGAGGCCGGTTAGTCGTTTCTAAAGCACTTTTTTATTTAAAAAATTCGGAAAATATTCGGAGGTATTCGGAAACGTATATCTTTGGAAATCTTCGGAAAAAATTTTAAGGCCTCTCTGAGACTTTTTAAAATTCTCGGAAAATAATCGTAAGTGCTCGGAAAAAACCAGCGACCAATCAGCGCTAAGTAATTTGGCCCTGAATTAAGAAAAAAATGTCCCTGCTGTTATCCAATCAGCTCGAAGTAATTTTTGCCCTCTATGTTATAACAGTAGTAACAAGCTTTATTAGAATTACATATTTAACATTTATTCCCAGAAGTCGAGGTGAATATTCTAATAGCCACTATTCACTGAGACTGAAGTGAATATATGTTATAGCATATACAAACAAGGTAATTTCAAGAAAAATTCAACAACTTTTAGAATTTCGATTTTTAATTTCTCACAATCGTTTTAAGTTATGCACGCGCCAAAATAGCGACTTGCCTCCATGCCGCTTTTACTCAAAATTCTTGCTATTGTGCAAACTAATATACAAAGAAGTAAAACTTAAATATTGATTTGCCGCCGTGATTTTAAAAAGCACCACTTGTTTGTTTGAAAAGTTGTAAAACTGTTGTTTTAGTTTGAATTTTTTGACTATTTAAGTACTTTTTACTTTGAAAACATGCAGTGCATTTTTTTTTTTGCTTTTTTGGTATTTTCTGGAATTTCAGCTTTTATTCGGTGGATCATCTATGCTCACACTAACACTAAATAAGAAAACCTACATAAAATGTACAAGTTACAATTACTAAATGGAGGTGATCTTTTAAAAAAGATCTCTTTTTCATTACAACTATACAGTTTGTGTAGAAAGGGTTCTGGTGCGCCAAGTCACTCTTAATTTTTCTACAAAACTTAAGAGCCAATCTCTGTAATGACCGAGAAACCGGCGCACGTCGTGAAATTTCGGATTTCTTCATATTCTGTCCAAATAACCCCTACTATGAGTTGTTTTCAAAAAATGGATTGAAAGATTCATCTGTGTTGTACTTTTGCAGAAATTGAAGAAAGTTGAAAATTTGACGTTTTGACGTCATTTCACTAGAAGAACACAAGTAAAAATAAGGAGTTTTCAACATGCTGTTTCTGACAAACGCACCCACATATTTTTGATAAGTTTTGACCACAAACTAAATCAACTCTTTAACTTTGACAGGATGTTATTTATTCTGACAAGGCTCTTCGTTCAAACATTATTTTGAACCTTGCAACTGACTATGTTTTCGTTGTTTTGCAAGAAGGCAAATTTCACGTAACTTTGGCGGTCAAAAAAGCCCTCATGTTACGCGTGACTCAAGTTTCACTTCAGTTTACCGTTAAAAACCTTTTCTTTTGCTCCGAGTTAACGATTAGAAAATATGATGTTAACAATGTATGTCAGTATGGCTTGTTTTTATCAATATTCGACGTCTGTAATGACGGCAATCGGGTCCAAAAACTTAGCTTGAAAGTTATTTTCAAGATTGAGTGACGTGACACTTACTGGAGGCGAGACTGTTATGCCAAACCGTTGCGAGTTCGATCCATATAGTATCATTTCTTTTGATCCACAAGAACACAGAATTTGATAGCAAGAAATTAAACAGACGTTTTCAATCTATGGTCATTGTTAAACCGACGAACTTGGCTGTTTGTTTACGTCCAGCAATAAGTTTAAAGCAATCAAAATTCGTCGCGCTCAGGGGTCATGTTATATCGCAGAGTTCAGCGATAAACTTGTAAACTACATAACAGAAAACAGCGCAGTTTTAGCAAGATGACCTATCTAACATAAATAACCGAATCAGTTAAGCTATTAGGACTTAAATTTTCTTTCAACCGTATACATTTCCAAGTAAATGCTTCCTCAGCTAGCAAGGATGTTTATTAACTGAAGGCATTGACTCCGCTTTAATACGAACAACATCAAAAGAAAAAAACGAATCGTACATCACCTTATATATGAACTGGAAACCTACCTTAAAACAAGTACCGGTGTTTTATTCTCTACGAGACTTACAAACTCCATGTGCAAAGTTTATCAGCGTTTGCTGCATAGTTTAGTGCAAGCGTTAGACGAGTTGCGCGCGGTCTGGCACGAGAATCTCCAGCATCTCACAATGTACCAATGTTCAGTTTTGTTATTATTTTTAAAAACTTGGCTCACTGCAACTGACTAGTAAAGAAGTTTTCCCTATAAAGCAATGCGTTTTATAAAGCACGGGCTTGCCAGAGTCACCTTTCAATTGACAATGATTTTTCTCATAGTATTTGGTGATAAATAAATTATCGTCGCCGTGAGATGGTAGGAAACGCTCACGCTTCGAGCGTTAGCCCTTCGTCCGACTAGTATACTACAAGTTTACACCACTCGCCAAAGCATTCAATAGTTTTTTAAAAAACTGTATACCTAAAATGATTTTTCTCAGTTTTGGAAGAAGTCCATGGCCTCAGGGGGGAGGGCGGAGGGGGGGAGGGGGTTTCCCTGTAACTGACCCTAAGAAATACCAAAGCATGAAAATGTTCCTCCCAATAAATACGTCTCGGTTTAACAATTATCCTAAAAACACCAATTTAAAATTGACATTTTCCCCTGATACTGTTAGTGGGTCGGCGCTAAGTATCCTTGTGTTGCGCTGATCGTGATATGCAGTGAATAAAGCCTTAAAGCTAAGGCGCGCATCTAAGGGCTTTTGTTTGAACTTCTTTTTCAGTACGTAAGGGACAAAGAAGTCTATAGCTTCGGATTTTTTCAGTCAACGCTAACAATTACTGTTCAAGGTTCTTAATTTAACACAGGATTTTGTTAAGGCAATCCCTAAAAAATTACCGGACTTACTATTTTAACCCGTAATAATGATACAACCGTCGTACCTACAACCCCACAAAAGGAAACGCACCCATACCGAAACAATAGTTTTTAGTTGAAAACTGACGAAAGTATTGTAATAAACCTAAAAACAGGCCAGCATGACCAAACGTCGAATTTCCTGTTTCAGTTTGTTCAGTTGCTTGATCATAACCTTTTTCAAGGCATGCAAGAAACGAAAATCTTCGATCTAACTCTAAAAAAGGTAATCAACGTGTTTTGCCGGGAGAAAGTTCACCGGGAGATTTAGTTGACAGAAACCCCACTGGGGGGGGGAGGGGGGGGTACTTCAGGGTCAAAAGATTAGAGATAACCTTCGGAAAAAAGTCCCCAAAATACCTTGAAATACCATGGGATAAAAAATTTCCAACACAAAAAATACCAAGGGATAAAAGCTTCCCACCCTTAAAAAGTAGTTCTCGGTTTTAAACTTATCCAAAATACCAATTGAAATCTGCAAAATTTCCCTGGATAGCTAGCGAGTCAGCGTTAAGCCCCCTCGTGTTGCGCTGAACGCGAAATGCAGTTAATATAAATAGGGAGAATTTAGTAATACGTCATTTGACGTATTAGGGACTGAAAAGGTTAACATGCACTTGAATAATGTTCTGTTTTCGAACTTTAAAAGCAATTTGCCAAATTTGTCAGTTGATCAACATGAATTCTAATTGTAGTTCTATCTGAGTTCTTCAGGATTAGCTGAAACCTCGAGGGAAAATTTTTTTCTGTGAGAAGGGCTCTAATTTAATGTTAATATTGCATACATTGACACTGTGTGGTTAATATTTTTCTTTTAAAAATTCCTAAATTCATCGTGATAACAATGCCTATATATTGTTTATAACCAACACCACTACTTAATAGGAGTATGTTAAAAAATCAGGAGTAAAACATTACCACACACCACACAATTTTTCTCTAAAACAGTATGGTTAGGAGGGGGGGGGGGGGTATATATCCGCCGCCACCACCTCTTTTTGGAAAAACCGGGTCCCTAGGATGGAAGGGAGGCGGTATATACCCGCCACCACCACCTCTTTTGGGAAAAAACCGGGTCCCTGGGATGGAAGGGGGGGGGTGGTTTATACCCGCCGCCACCACCTTTTGTGGGAAAAAACCGGGTCCCTAGGGACCACGGGGGGGGGAGTATGTACCGCTACCCACCACCTTTTCAAAAAATCCGGGTCCCTAGGGTGGACCATTGTTTTGACCTTATCCCTAAAGGCACATGCGTAATAGAACGTTCGGCGAAGGACGTGTCTCTTAACTTCTTGTTCAGAACGCACGTTTGCTAATAGACGGGGCAGTCCAATAGCTTTACGTTTTTAAACCCTGAAAAATACCAGGCTCTTGGTTAACACAGGATTTCTTTTAACAACCCCCAAAATACCGGACTGGCAATTTTTACCCCTAAAAAAGGCGGTCATACCTACCATCGAATTGTATGGAGTACCCCTTCCCCCCAGGGACCGACACCTAGAGACTTGAGTAGAGGTCTGCAATAGCTGGCGTTGCCTTAAAAATACCATAGCATTGCTGTCTTTTGCTGTTACTATGGTTTCATCTGGCTAGTCGCTAAATTGTTCGACAACCCGGCAAACGCACAGTGCATGGGCTGCAAAAAAAAAGACATTCAACCACCTCGTGTCTTGCAAGACCAGCGATGCTGCTTATGTTAGAGTCGTCTTGCTTAAGTGCGCTGTTTTCTGCTATGTAGTTTACAAGTTTATCGCTGAACTCTGCGATATAACATGACCCCTGAGCGTGATGAATTTTGATTGCTTTAAACTTATTGCTGGACGTAAACAAACAGCCAAGTTCGTCGGTTTAACAATGACTGTAGATTAAAAACGTCTGTTTAACTTCTTGCTATCAAGTTCTGTGTTCTTGTGGATCAAAAAAAGTGATACTTTAAGCCCACCGCACACTTGTGCAATCTGCTGCAAATTTGATTGCATACGACGAAAATTACATGCTATCGCACAAGTGTGCGGTTGGCTTAATGGATCAAACTCGCAACGGTTTGGCACAACAGTCTCGCTTCCAGTAAGTGTCACGTCACTCAATCTTGAAAATAACTTTCAAGTTTTCGGATCTCGATTGCCGTCATTACAGACATTGAATATTGATAAAAACAAGCCATACTGACACATTATTAACATCATATTTTCTAATCGTTAACTCGGAGCAAAAGAAAAGGTTTTTAACGGTAAACTGAAGTGAAACTTGAGTGACGCGTAACATGATAGTGCTCTGCGTGATGTCACGCTTCAAAAATACCACTTCTATTTTTGCCTGTCAACAAGACAGTTTTTCATTGTCGCCATTAAAAATTTCATATAATGAAGCTAAAACAATGTACTTTAAGACGAGTGTAGCTTCGTATCCAAAATCAAGGTACCAGAGGGCTTTTTTGACCGCCCAAATTTACGTGAAATTTGCCTTCTTGCAAAACAACGAAAACATAGTCAGTTGCAAGGTTCAAAATCACGTTTGAATGAAGAGCCTTGTCAAAATAAATAACATCCTGTCACTGAGTTAAAGAGTTGATTTAGTTTGTGGTCAAAGCTCATCAAAATATATGGGTGCGTTTGTCAGAAACAGGATGTTGAAAACTCTTTATTTTACCTGTGTTCTTCTAGTGAAATGACGACAAAACATCAAATTTTCAACTTTCTTTGATTTCTGTAAAAGTACAACGCAGATGAACCTTTCAATCTATTTTTTGAAAACAACTCATAGGAGGGGTTATTTGGACAAAATATGAAGAAATCCGAAATTTCACGACGTGCACCGGTTTCTCGGTCATTACAGAGATTGGCTCTTAAGTTTTGTAGAATTATCAAGTTCATCTTACCAGCATTTCGATTTTAAATAGGAGACTGCCTTTGTACTTTTTTTCGTGCAACAAAGTAATATATAACGCCAAGAACAATGTCTATGATTTTCTAAAACATCACAAAACTGCATGTAACAGTTGATTTAATGTACTACATCCTTTCAGCAATATAACATGCTTTACACGGTTATTGCAAACGTAGTGTTCCTACTTTCATGTCGTTCTTTATGTATCTCTTTACAGCAGCAAACCTTTATTGTTCAATTACTGTTCAATTTAACGGCGGCCATATTTTCTCGAAGGTTAAGTGAAAACCAAGAGGACGCCAATTCTTGAACGTTGCTGATTGGTTATATTTTTCACGTGTGAAATCAGCTATACGTTTTCCTTTTTGGTTGTACAGCTATTTTTTAAATATAGCCTACTGATTTCTAAAAACAAGCTTTGCGCAATGAAATTCTTGTGTTACATTTAATAAAATGTTTGAATGAACGGACTCCATGAGTCTACGCGCTTTATCTGAATGAAGAGAAATTAATTTTTTTTGTATGAGATTTGACTACTTTCTTACCTGCCTATTGGGTAGTGAGCTGAGCCTTGTTGCCTATCCGAATGCCTATCCATTCCGATATGCGTGAATTGAGTGCCCAGATACACAAACTCCAAAGATGCCTAAAACGATAAAATCTCGATGAAATCTATCCCGGCATAAAAGCGTGCAACGGGCTTTAAATCTTTGCCTGCCTTTCAATTCAAACTCAACAGTTTTATCTTGTACTGCAGCAGACCTATCTACAAACGGCTCGTATTTCAATTACGCTTCGCTTATTGATGTGATATAATTGAATTACATCCGAATTAAGTTTTGAATGAAACACGAGCCGCTCGTTAGGTGATATGTTCGCTTCAAGGCTCCCTCGGTTGGCGTTCTGTGCCTGGTACAAGATAAATATAAAACCGTTGAGTTTGAAATGAAAGGCAGGCAAAGATTTAGAGCCCGTAGCAGGCTATTATGGCTAGATTTCACCAAGAATTGTGCTATGAAAAAGAATTAAGCCTATGCCTTTGTTGGGAGTTTGCTTTGTATGTGTTTCCTTACCTGGGCACTCAATTTACTCGCCATATATCGGAATGAAGAGGCAACAAGGACAAAATGATAGGCTCACTAACGTTAACATAGGCTTGTAAAAAGTATACTTAAAATTCATTTCACTTCATTCAGATAAAGCGCGTGGGCTCCCTGTGTTCCTCTTTAGTTAAATTCTGTTTTTGCCGTTTTGTCACCCGATTTGGAAATCGGTTCGATTAAACATTCACAACCGGAAAATTTTGGAAAAACGCCTGCATTTGGTATGAAACTATAAAATTTCAAACAAACATTTGTTAGTTGCCGCAACTGACTTTACTCATTTCGTATTTGAGCAAGTTGAATTAACAGGCTTAATTTTACAACTTTTTTCAAATGGATTGAAACTACAAAATCTAACTCGTAAGGTAGTGCAGATTGCATAGTTCGCTCGTTTCTTAGTTTTTCAAGAGTTTCACTTTGCTTTTTTCTTAATTACTTTTAGTAGACTTTGCATGTAGATTTTCAAAATATTCTTACCATTCGTTTTGCTGAACTGGCAGAGTATTCTTTATCGAAGTTCATTCCGCGTGACAGTTTTCAAAATATTCGAAAAAGATTGGTAGCTAACATCTGCTACTGATAGTACTGTTAACTTAACTTTTAAAACTTTTTTGTTCATATTTTAGCAGTATTACTCGCCTTCGGCTCGGGATTTACAGCTTTTCTCATGTTCTCCCAATATCCCGCGTGGTTTATTATTCTTCTAAATCCGTAGAAAAGTATGGTTTATTGCTTAAACAAACCCCAAAACGAATTCTCCCGCATCTGTAATGCGTATTAGATGGAAAACCAAACGCAGTCACTTTAAGTTAAAAAAACAGCATCCAATATTAATAAAAAAAACTGAAATGAAAAAGTATATAAAAAAGCAGCGTAATTGGCGCACCATAGCTGCGCTGGCCGAATCGTTGATGCTAGGATCAGAAATGCGAGTGAATTTACATGGCTACCAACACTCAGCGTGACTCCTAATATTCTTGTGGTTTCGCTCAGCTAGGCATAGTTTCGTCATTGACCGCCGTCCTGAAAACTTTGATCTGACAAACATTTCACTTGTCGCTCGGTTCCAACATCGAGCCTCTTCTTAACCTACCCGATGTTCCTTACGACGCCGGTTGGCTTTAAAGAACAGGAAAAGTTCATCAACATGGCGGATGTGTTACAGACCAGAATGCAACCAGAAGAGTAAGTATTTTAAAATATTGTGAACGCGTTTTATAGATGAAAGTATACACTTAAATATTTGTTGTATTAAAAGTATGCATTTTTTATTTTTAAACTCTAAAACGATTCTTATGTAACTATTCGATTACAAATTCATGCATTCCCGCTCGAGCTGTTTTTAGATTTTGTTACAATTAAAGCTGAAATTTCATCGAAAAAAGTTACGGTAGTATAATCAGTTTTTGGCATTCGGACCAAGCGTCTGCACGGCAGGCTGTGATACGATGTTGTGCATCCTGTAAGATCCTTTGAATATGGTCAACCTAAACTAAAAAAGCGTGTGACAAAAAGAGGAAGGTTTTGGAAGAGAAGTGAGTTTGCGGTTGATAATTGCCTAGAAGAAGTTGCGAGAAAGCGAAGTACGATTAAACATTGTCAAACGCTGATTTAGTTGATAATGCTATTCACAAAGCTGATCATATTTCGTTTTCGCTTCCAATATGCCAATCAAACCAAATCGATCGTTCTTCTGTTGTTTATGCAAATTCGTGTCTTGGGTCACTGTGGAGTCGATCAGATACCGATTGTAGATGCTTTGTACCTAAATTCCCTTGAAATATTATTGTGGACTTTTTACTTGATTGAGTACGTTGAATTGTTAATACCAGCTGTTGATAAGACGCCAAACGAGGCAACATTGCCTAATGACGCTTCTGAACCGATTAAGACTCTTGAGAACATATTATTCAATGTCTTCCTGTAAATAAGTTGCCAAGTCAATGGTCAACTTGATGAATATTAGAAACTTCTGGCATGTTATTATCGTTGATTATTCTTAGAAACAATGTGCTTGCTGCCTAAAAAGTAAACAGTTGAAAAGTTGCCCTATTAAGCACAAGAAAGGAGTCCAAAATGTCTACCAAAATACGCTAGAACAGCTAAAATAAAGGCGAAAATCTAGGTAAACTGACCTGCAAAATTATATATAGAGCAAAATAAACGAAGCTTCACTTAACGGCCTTGGGGCTCTGAACTTGAGCGAAAATACGCATGGTCCAAATGATTGACAGGTAAAATATGAAGCGAATTGGTTGGCGTAAATGATAGCTTGCAAACTAAACCGGAAGCAAGCAAAAGGCTCAGCTACGCGAGCGTGACAGATCCAGAGTAAGTTTTGCAATCAAACGGGCTTCACTTATGTAGTATTAATACCATTACTGATATTAATATTGTTATTATTATTTTTGTTATAACTTTCAAAATTGCAACCCAACCTCCATAAACCTGATGTTAGTTATAGGGTTGATTTGTAAAAGTTTTAATTTGGATGATTTTAAAGACGTAAAACACGATAAACTAAGCCGGGAGAGCGCGCCTCATGTAATTGGCCCCCTAATGTTCAACAATGAAGAGTCGGCATTCCCGATAAACATCCGGGCTTCTCTCGAAGGAAATCAAGGGCGCGAAACAGTTGCTGGCTTGAGGATTGTGGCTCACAAGTGTGTTAGTTTCTTTTTATTGTTAATTCCACTTAAGAATGTCCTTTTTACATGAGTTGATAGGACTGCCGCACGAAGTTATTCGAGAGGAGCTACATATTGAGCCAGACCATCATTGTTCTCAATCGGATCCTGACAATCTAGTGTTTTTATCGCCAGTGGTTGCTTTAAAAGATGCTGAACTCCGTTATGGCGGCCCACAAGACAGGGGTGCTCGAGAAATTCTTGGACAAGTTACAAAGAAGATTGTTCAGAATGACGATGTCTCTCTCCTGCAAGTGCCAGAGATAACATCAACTCATATGGGATATGGAGTGAAGTCATCCAACAAAGAAGGAAGGAGAGCTATAATAAGGGAAGAAGCGGATGACTGGTTTAGAGTATTGACCGAGATGAAAATTCGACGACAAAATACACAAGGGGTGTCAATGGATATTGATGGAGTGATTAGTGTTCCAAGTTCGAGCTCTGAGGCAATGGAGCAAGCGCCAAACGTGATAAGCGAAGAATACAGCGGGTTAGACTTTCCTGTCAATGGATCATACTTGCTTTTTTTCTCGATTCTTATGATCTATTTTGAGAAGGAACATAAACAACCTGAACCCGAAGAAAAGTGTGCACGAGTCGGTCCAAACAAAATTTCAGACTTTCTGATTTTTTGGACCATTCCGTTTCTATTGAATTTTAGCCAGCGGAAACTGTTTGAAATAAAGAGGCTACGAGAAGCTCGGCAGATTCGAGGGCAAATAAGAAGCAAAAAAGTCACGGCAGAAAGCGTGATTCGAGATGCCTGTTCTAAAATGCGTAACTATGAGGTCATAGGAAACACTCTTATGAAGACTTATAGGGACATATATGGTGAGGAACACCTTGTTGAATACGAGGTGCTTGCTGAAAGTGACGGAGATGTGCCAATCATCTTTGTGCCTCATCAGCACCAGGTTACAGACATGCCAGCTCGCATGAAGGACTTAGGCACAAAACGAATGTGGAGGAAATTAGGGAAAAAAAGTACTTTGCTCGAGAGGTTTAAGGATATGATGGTCACCCCGGGAGTACAGAAAGACATTTTTGACTCGATAAAATTAGCTGTTGAAAAAAGACAAGCAACAGATTTCGGTTATATTCTTCCTGATGAGAAGACTTGCACTAAATTTATAGAAGAAATACGAGATGAAAGTCAAAGTTTCCGTTTACTGAGCAAGTTTGATGGGTTAGGAAGTATGTGCCCAAGTTTTGCCATACTGAAAGTCAGTGGAAGAAACATAACTCTAGGAGTGTCGTATTTGCCGAGTAAGTGTTTTCGTATTTATTCCTATTAATACTTTGGCCAATTTAAAATATCCTAAGCGAGATACACAAATTTGGCTTAGAGGTGACCTGCATGACTACAACTTTGTAAAAAAAAGATAACAACGTAATCCGAGCCATTTGATCTTCTAGGTAAATCATTTTGAGTTGTTTAATTTTGTAACTGCCATAAGGTGCTGTTGGAATGGTTTCAAAGAAAAGTTGATCAATTTACCTTACTGCTAAAACTCAATATTCAATTTGTTAAAGGTGAAATGATTAAATGCTTGTTGCCCATGTGTTTCAAGACTAGTAGATTTTAAAGGAATTTTATACTTAAATTGTAGACAAAGATGTAAAATATGAGTTGCCCGTTTAGATAAACAGACTAAGAGCTGCTTTTAGGACATCATGAATAAAGACCAGAATTATGTTTTAAACTTAGATTTTTTTCATCCACATATAATGTTGCCACTTTTGTCACTTTGACAACTTCGGATATAAAAATTCTGATAATGAAATACAAAGAAAATAAAATAGGTCTCAGTTTTTGAAACTGAAAAATTGGCTAGCTGATGAATTGAAGAATTGACTAACTATTTTATTATGAATGCATAAAAGTTAGAAAAGATTAAGCATGCCATTTTAGTCTTATTTGTCACACAGTTCTTGTTGCATGGAGATATCTAAGTATATAAATAAGTAAGAACCCTTCATTTTGCTTTGATAATGATGTAAGTTTTAAGCATTGTTTATGCAAGTAACAATTGTTTTGTTAAATAAAAACTGCATTAGCTAAAAAAGTTAAACAAAGGATAAAATAAAATAATAAACCTTTACTTTAAAACAACAAAAAAATTGTAAAACGAAATATTTTTTTTAAAAAAATGTTAATTTGAAAGTAAAAGAATTAATCAAGAAAATGAATGAAAAAAAATTGAAAGAAATTATGAAACACCGAAAGAAATTATAAACGATGAGTTGAAAGAATTGAATAACTGCTAAAGAAAACAGAAAATTATTTGGAAAACTGAAGGATACAAAAACGTTTTTAGAAAAAAGAGTAATATTTTTAAAGTTGAATTGAGGAATGAAAAATGATTAACAAAAACTACATGTCCAATTTCCACAATTTTCAAATTAGTTATTTCAAACACATTACAGTGTAGTTAAATGTTTTTAAAACATAATTATAGTTGCTGGGCACCCGAAACAACCATAAGAAAGATGGTCGGATGCCCATTCTATTTTCATAAAATCATTGAGAATCAGGAAATAAAAATAAATAAAACAAGACAAAAGAAAAAAGAAAAGGAAAAAAAAAATAAATTCCGAATTTCCTGACAACAGATAAAAAGGAGAGATGTGGTAAACAAAATTTTAAAAAAAGTAACATATTCGTCAAGAAAACGTTCTTTGAGTTCCGGTTTAAAGCAACCAAAGCTCAGAGTTTTCAACTGTTCATTAATTTCGTTCCAGATTTTCGGCCAAAATATCTATTTTAAATTTTCTTTTAAGAAACAAGAAAATAAATATTGAAACAAAAGAAATGAAATGAAAAGCTATTGAAGAATTTTTAAAAAATTAAATTAAGCAATAAACGACAAAAGATAATAGAAAAAGGGAAGAATGTTTATTTAAAGAAAAATAGTTAAAGTTAATAGAAAATGAAGCGAAATATTGTATAAATATTACAAAACAATGGAACAAAAGTGGAGTTGAAAGAAAAGGTTAGCTGTTTGCAAAATCAACTCAAAATGAATAAGTAATTGCTTATAAGGTAAACTACAATTTTTCGGTTAAAAGATAAAAATCATAGAAAATAACGAATAATTGTTGCGAAATTGTTAATTGAAGCTAAATGGGTCACTATTTGGAAAAAGATTAAGTGTAAAACATAATTACCAGAAATATCATTAAAATAGCTAATTAAATGACATAAATAACTGTTAAAAAACATAAACAAATAATAGTTTCATAACTAAAATGAAGGAATACTTTAACAAGATTATAAACGTTGAACTAAAGAAATTTTAAAAAAGCCAAAATAAACCAAATAGAAAGAAATAATTAACTTTTAAAGAAAAAAGATTATTACAGTTGTAAATAAAATGAAAAAAATGAACAATTTATTTATGAAAATAAGAAATAAGTGCAGTTAAAAGAAATGAACGGTTAAATTAAGGGAAAGGGGCAAGTTTCGAACTGAAAGATCAGAGAAAAATAGAACATTTTAGCTTGAAAGAAACGAACAATCAATAAAGAATATAAAAGAAAACGTTAAGTTTTAAAGATTGAATATCTGCTACAGAAAATAGAAGGATGGAGTTTAGCTAAAAATTAAACAAATGGGAAAAGAATAAAATTTAATAATTGTTTTGTCGAAATTAGAAAAAAAAGTTATTATTAAGGTTAAAGATTGAAACAAAAGAAAATAGATGATTATTTGAAAGGATTGATATCGTGTCAAGGAACATACAAAAATAAATGTCTAGTTGAATGAAAAGAATAACGGTAAAATAAAAACGAATAAACGTGTATTGAAAAACTGATAACTGTTAAAGAACATAAAAAAACTATTAACGAAGTTAAAGTTTGAAATAAAATAACAAGGTGTTGATTTGAAAGAACTAACAAATAAAAACGTGTATTGAAAAACTGGTTACTGTTAGAGAGCATAAAAGAATGAATATTCAAGTTTAAAGATTGAATAACTAACAAAGAAAAAACGAATGCTGAAACGAAAAAAAAGGAAAACAACAAAACTGATGTTTTTAATAATTTCAAAGATTTAGTGTTGCATTGAAAATAAGTGATATGTTAAAAAAAAATTAAAAGAATAAACGTTGATCAATAAAATAACATGTTAATGAATGTTAAAAAAAATTGAATTACTAAAATAGTTGGTAAATTGAAAAAAAATTATATAACTGCTGTTATTAGAATAAATAAACTAAAAAGTGTTGGATAAAGGCAACATCACCTTGTAGACTTTAAGGAGGAATTATTTGATCAAAAACATACTTTTGCTGCTTTGCAGTTTCTTTTTTAAATTAAGTACATATTTGGTTTATGTTGTCTATGTTGTACCAACCCTAGTCAGACTGGGCGAGGGTGCTTTTCGTGCCACTCAAAGTTTGAAATAACTTTTACATAGTTCGAAATAACTTTTACACAGTTTTATAAAAGACCACAAAATTTTCGGACTTTTCCTTAAATTTGTTTTGCAATGTATTGGTATTAGTAACTTGGAATCAAATATTTGTGAGCCCATGGTAACAATAATTTTAGTTGACAGCTTTTCATGGTTTTTTTTCTTAGTTTTTAGTTTATTCTTATAGTAGGTCTTAGTTTTTCCCTATTGATATGTAAATAATATTTTAAGCTATGATCAAATATGACGTCACTTGAAAAATATGACGTCATCAATGTAATTTTTTTTCTCAAATTGTTTACTGAATATATATTGACTTGAGACCAGTTTGTGCAGTGTTTGAAGAATTGAAATTTGACTCCCTCCTTTTTACTTGGTACACAATAAGCGGATACCTCGAGTTATTCAGTGTAGGGTATTTAATTACCGTTACCAAGTG
>JAOBAT010106290.1:0-12352 GCA_026413305.1 Hydrozoanthus tunicans
CCACATAACCTAGGGAGGGTGGGGGGTACCCCTAAAATATCACCTCCTCCGATTCCCTCGGGACCACATCCAAACGGAGCAGCAGTCCACAAGGATAACTTGGCACTACTTTTTAATTGATTTCATGCACTTTTTTCGACGTAATAACTACTTTTTAGCCCGAAAAAAGGCTTTTCTTCGCTACTTTAATATCTCATAGTCCCAAGGGACCACGTACGAATCACGTCAGAATGTCAATGGGACATAGAAAAATCTAAGGAACATTTTGCAAGTGTTTTCGTTCGAGTCGGTGATGGTCATATATTCCACATAAACTAGAGAGAGTGGGTGGTACCCCTAAAATATGACCTCCTCCGATTCCCTCGGAACCACATCAAAACGACGCAGCAGTCCAAAAGGATCCCGTGGCAGTACTTTTTAATTGATTCCATGCACTTTGGTGGACGTCATAACTGCTTTTTAGCCCGAAAAAAGGTCCTTTTCGGTACTTCAACACCTAATCACGTCGGAATCACGTCGGAATGTCAGTGTTTACATGGAAAAATCTATGGTAAATTTTTGCAAGTGTTTTCAGCTTTTTTGCCCGAAAAAAGGCCCTTTTTCTGTACTTTAACACTTCAAAGTCCTAACGGACCACGTCCGAATCAGATCGGAATGTCAGTGTGGACATAGAAAAATCTAAGGAACATTTTCCAAGTGATTTTGTTCGAATCCGTGATGGTCATTTATTCCACATAACTTAGGGAGGGGGGGGATACCCGTAAAATATCACCTCCTCCGATTCCATCGGGACCACGTCCAAACGACGCAGCAGGCCACAAGGCTCCCTTGGCACTACTTTTTAATTGATTCCATGCACTTTTGTTGACGTCATAACTGCTTTTTAGCCTGAAAAAAGGCCCTTTTTTGGTAATTTAGCACCTCATATTCCCAAGGGACCACTTCCGAATCACTTTGGAATGTCAGTGTGGACACAGAAAAATTTAAGGAACATTTTCCAAGTGATTTTCTTCGAATCAGAGATGGTCATAAATTCGACATAACCTAGGGAGGGTAGGGAGTACCCCTAAAATATCACCTCCTCCGATTCCCTCGGGACCACATCCAAACGGGGCAGCAAACCGCAATTATCCCTTGGCACTACTTTTTAATTGATTCCATGCACTTTTTTTGACGTCATAACTGCTTTTTAGCCCGAAAAAAGGTCCTTTTCGGTACTTCAACACCTAATCACGTCGGAATCACGTCGGAATGTCAGTGTTTACATGGAAAAATCTATGGTAAATTTTTGCAAGTGTTTTCAGCTTTTTTGCCCGAAAAAAGGCCCTTTTTCTGTACTTTAACACTTCAAAGTCCTAACGGACCACGTCCGAATCAGATCGGAATGTCAGTGTGGACATAGAAAAATCTAAGGAACATTTTCCAAGTGATTTTGTTTGAATCGGTGTTGGTCATATACTGGACTTAACCTAGGGAGGGTTGGGGGTACCCCTAAAATATGACCCCCTCCGATTCCCTCGGGACTACCTCCAAACGACGCAGCAGTCCACAAGGATCCCTTTGCACTACTTTTAAATTGATTCCATGCACTTTGGTTGACGTCATAACTGCTTTTTAGCCCGAAAAAAGGCCCTTTTTCTGTAATTTAACACTTCATAGTCCCAAGGGACTACGTCCGAATCACGTCGGAATGTCAGTGTGGACATAGAAAAATTTAAGGAACATTTTCCCAGTGATTTTTGCTTCGAATCAGAGATAGTCATATCTTCGACATAACCTAGGGAGGGCGTGGGGTACCCCTTAAATATCATCTCCTCCGATTCCCTCGTGACCACATCCAAACGACGCAGCAGGCCACAAGGATCCCTTGGCACTACTTTTTAATTGATTCCATGCACTTCGGTTGACATCATAACTGCTTTTTAGCCCAAAAAGAGGCCCTTTTCGGTACTTTAACACCTCATAGTCCCAAGGGACCACCTCCGAATCACGTGGGAATGTCAGTGTGGACATAGAAAGATATATGGAATATTTTCCAAGTGTTTTTGTTCGAATCGGTGATGGTCATATATTCCACATAACCTAGAGAGGGTGGGGGGTACCCCTAAAATACCACCTCCGATTCCTTCGGGACCACGTCCAAACGACGCAGCAGGCCACATGGATCCCTTGGCCCTAGTTTGTAAATGATTCCATGCACCTTGGTAGACGTCATAACTGCTCTTTAGCCCCCCCAAAAGGCCCTTTTTCGCTACTTTAACATCTCATAGTCCCGAAGCACCACATCCGAGTGACATCGGAATGACAGTGTGGACATGGAAAAATCTAAGAAATATTTTCCAAGTGTTTTTGTTCGAATCGGAGATGGTCATATATTCGACATAACCTTGGGAGGGTGGGGGGTACCCCTAAAATATCACCTCCTCCGATTCCCTCGGGACCACATCCAAACGGGGCAGCAGGCCACAAGGATCCATTGGTACTACTTTTTAATTGATATCATGCACTTTTTTTGACGTCATAACTGCTTTTTAACCCGAAAAAAGGCCCTTTTCGGTACTTCAACACCTAATAGTTCCAAGGGACCACCTCCGAATCACGTCGGAATGTCAGTGTGGACATAGAAAAATCTAAGGAACATTTTCCAAACGTTTTTGTTCGAATCGGTGATGGTCATATATTCGACATAACCTAGGGAGGGGGGGGGTACCCCTAAAATATCACCTCCTCCGATTCCATCGGGACCACATCGAAACGACGCAGCAGGCCACAAGGATCCCTCGGCACTACTTTTTAATTGATTCCATGGACTTTGGTTGACGTCATAACTGCTTTTTAGCCCGAAAAAAGGCCCTTTTTCGGTACTTTAACACTTCATAGTCCCAAGGGACCACGTCCGAATCACGTCGGAATGTCAGTGTGGACATGGGAAAATCTAAGGAACATTTTCCAAGTGTTTTTGTTCAAATCGGTGATGGTTATATATTGCACATAACTTAGCACATAACATAGTCCCAAGGGACCACGTTCGAATCACGTTGGAATGTCTTTATTGGCATGGAAAAATCTAAGGAACATTTTGCAAGTGTTTGATGGTCATATATTCGACATAATCTATGGAAGTTGGGGGGGGGAGTTGGGGGGTAACCCTAAAATATTACCTTTACCGATTCCTTCGTTACCACGGCCAAACGACGCAGCATGCCACAAGGATCCCTTGGCACTTCTTTTTAATTGATTCCATGAATTTTGGTGGACGTCATAATTGCTTTTTAGCCCGAAAAAAGGCACTTTTTCGGTACTTTAACACCTCTTAGTCCCAAGGGACCACGTCCCACTCACGTCGGAATGTCTGCATTTTGGACACTGTGAAGTTTAGTAAGTAAATTCTTTGGAAGGCCATACAAAAGTGCATTACAGTTGTTGATTTTTGTGCACACTAGTGACTGAATAACAGTTTTACACACATTATCTGATAGGCAGTTCCTTATTTTTGCAATATTCTTAAGGTGAAAAAATGATGATTTAACCTAGTTGTTGATATGTTTCTCGTAAGACATTATACTATCAAAAGTTACACCAATAGTGCGGACATGCGCAGCGAAGTTCACAGTGTCATTTCCAAAAGTGAGGGATTGAAGTGGAGGATATTTCCTAAATCTAGAGTACTAGAGGAGAAGTTCTGTATCCTTGTTTATCTTAAGCTTATTCACTACAATCCACTTATCGATATCTGAGACATACAGCTCAATGCGATGCTTGGTAATAGTCAGCTCTTCTTCATTGTTGAACTTGAACGCAGTGTATACTTGGTTGTCATCAGCATACATATGAAACGACAGATCATGTTTGCGCATGATATCACCCAGAGGGGATGTGTACAACAAGTATAACAGGGGACCTAACACTGAGCCCTGCGGAACTCCGCAAATAACATGCTCGGGCTAGATGATTTACCGTCTATACTTACAAACTGCGTGCGATCGTTAAGATAAGATGCTAACCATGCAAAGGCATTCCCTTTGATCCCAAAGCGCTCAGACATTCTAGCAAGCAAAATCTGGTGGTCCACTATGTCAAATGCCGCAGAAAGATCGAGTAATAGCAACACTACAAAGTGATCGGTATCAATTAACTGAAGGATGTCTTTCTGTTCACGCACGAACGCCGTCTCACAACTATGGTACATCTTGTACGCCGACTTGAAGCATTCTTCGAGATCATTTGCTTGTAGGTGGTCTAGAACTCGAGTTGCAACAACTTTTTCAATTGTTTTAGAAAGGAACACTAAATTTGAAACAGGTCTAAAGTTAGAATAAAGTTCATGGTCGAGCAGAGGTTTCTTCAAAATGGGAGACAGAATGGCCTGCTTTAGCGATGATGGTACAGTACTAGAAGCTAACGAAAGATTCACAATTTTGGTAATAACAGGTAGCAGATCGTCCGAACAATTAGTATTTGCGCAGGGATTGGGTCAAGATCGCACGATTTGGACGCTGATTTGCGAATTAGGACGGACATTTCATTTACGCAGGTTTCGGAAAAATTGTCAAGAGGTCGGTTAAAGCAAGGATTATCCAGATTTTTACAGAACGTCAAAAAAGCAGCGTCAGTAACAATAGAAAGTCCGGATCTAATTGAAGTTAGCTTGTTGGCAAAAAAGTCCGAGAAATTATTGCATAGATCTTGTTTTGAGTTGCATGACGGGAATTGCTTTTCGACTGAGCGATGGAGTAAGCGATCAACAGTTTTAAACAACAGCCTTGGAATGGAACTGAATTATCTTGGATGACGGACGAGTAAAAGTTCATTTCGCAGATTTAACCAAATTCCTTACTCGCTCACACTGATCTTTGCATAGTTGGCGGTCGATGTGAAGGGGTAAAACGAGGGTCAACGGGGCTAAACGTGGGCTTAATGGGGCTAAACGTGACTAAACGGGGTTCAATGTTGCCTAACAGGGTTCAATGTGGTCTAACGGGATAAAACTAGGGTCAACGGGGTTTAACGTATCTTTATGGGTTTAAACGTGGCTTAATGGGGTTAAAAAGGCCTAAAGGGCTCAAACGAGGGTCAACGGGACTGGGCGCGGTGTAATTGGGTTCAACGTGAATAAACGGGGTTCAATGTGGCCTGACAGGGTTTAATGAGGCCTAACGGGGTAAAACGAGGGTCAACAGGGTTTAACGTAACTTCATGGGGTTTAACGTGGCCTAATGGGCCGCGGGGTTAAAAAGGCCTAAAGGGCTAAAACGAGGATCAACGGGGCTTAACGCGGCTTAATGGGGTTTAACGTGGTTTAACAGTATTTAGTTTGGACTGCTTGTAAAATTTTTCTTTGTTCAAAATGACACGGTAGCGTCAACGACAGCAGAAGATTTCAAGCCGTTAAGTTGACTAATTTAAAAATGTACGCATTTTTTCTTTTCCCGTTGTTTGCACACGGCTTCTAAGCTTTTTTAATATTGTACATTCATTCTTTTTGTGTTTTTCTGTATAATTTCAGGCCATCTATGTATGGAGCGGCAAACACGAGGGCACATCTCGAATAGGAAAATCTCGTTGGCGAACGGGCGGTTTCCAAACTTCAAAGGCATGTCTGCAACCATTTACTTCTCCCCCCACCCCATCGTTTCGTTTTTTTCTCTCGCCCCAATTTTCGTGCGGCAAAAAGTGAAAATCTCGTCAAAAACTAACGGAAATGCTTGCTACGCAGGCTAAAGAGTAGTAGTAAACACTTCTACTGTATAATATAACTGAGTTTGCTCTTTTTGTTTTTGTAGATGCAAGTTCCCTCCCCATCCTTTGCCCCTGTTTTTAGATGTGTTTAAGAGAAAAAGAATTCGGATAAGCGTTCTTTTCCATTCGAAATCTCTCGCTTACATTTGTTTAACCTTATCAGTTCCAGTCAGTTACTAACGCTTTATCCTCACCTGACAAATAAAATTGTTTGGTACTGAGAACTAGATGAGATTCGATCAAACAAAGCGATCTACCAATGATAAAAAATCTTTCCAGGAAAATATGGGCTCTAGCGGGAAGAAGTTATTACCAAGTTTGATTGGGACTAAAACTGGCTAGATGTGAAGATGAAAAAACTGAAATTATTTCCTGAGGTAGGAAAGTTTTGAAAAAAAACAATTTTTCGATTGAATTTTTTTTTGATTGAAATTATTTAAACTTTTTCTTAGAAATCTCACCGTTGTTAATTTCAGTAACTCCGGAAGCGTTTCTTGCAGATTTTTGTTGCGGAGAGTATCCTGCTAAGAAGTATTAAGCTTCTATTATTAAAGTTTTTCACTGTACCGCTCACACACTCAATCGGTAAGGCCCGAAGCTGGAAAATACAAGTCATTTCCGAAAAAAGCAGTTTTTTACAACAAAATTTTAACAGGAAAGTGCTAGACAGTTTTTATCCCCAACAAAAGTGAAGGTCAATTACCAACGTGCGCTCCTCATCGCTGGCCGGAAACTTCGGTGCTGTTTTTGTCGGTCGCTCGTGCTCACACAGCAACAAGACGTTCTACATATTGCATCGAAGTTTATTTGTGTCAAACGGGCTTCGCAAATTTGCAAAGTGAAGGTACTTACATTTATCAAGAAGAATAATATATACAAGCAAGTGCTACAATAATTATAACCTTAACATCTGCAGCTTTTCTTAGGAGTTATGCAGCAGGCGAACTAAATTCTAATGAATTTGAGAAGTGTTGTTTTTACAGCTTATTATAGAGTTTGTTTTAATAACGGAATAAGTTAAATCCAGAGCATCGGTTGGTCTTTTTCGTTTTACATTACGATGCTGATATTCCACATCTTGTCAGAAACAGGTAGCCTTCCGGCTTTGATCTTGGAAACTGTGTTGCGAGATTTAGTAAACAGAAAATGGCAGTTCGACGAGCGGTTAAAAAGTTCGCATCAACCAAACGCGGAGAACACTTGATATGTTTTACTTCATTGACTAACAAGTCTCTCTGCAAAACTAAAACCTTAACCTCTCTAAAACGAGCTTAACCTAAACGTTTTTTCGCATAAGACTTATCTTACTCTTTTTACGTAACAAGGCTCCGATGACGGTTCAACAGCTATCCGTTTAGGGTAATATTTCCTCACGATTTCAGCCGAACACGGCACCCTGGTTTCTGAACATTTTGTCTTCACATTTCTGAAATCATTTGTTAAAGAGGCAACGCCGTTTTTTCTGTAATGTAGCTAGAAAAGGGTACAAGTTTTGAGCGCCATTTTAAAAAAAAGAATTAAATTGATTCTGGAAGCTCCCTTGACTTAATGCTCATGCGCTGCGGTTTTTAAGCGCTGTCGCGGAGGCCATACTCAGACGCAATCAGAGAAAGTCGATGGTTTTTTAGGTAGTCAGCAAACACTTAAAAACAAGAGGCTCTTTAAGCCTTTTACTCTTGGTACGAGTGGAGACTGAAGTGAGGTTGCATTCAGTTATTTTAACCCTTGAAGAGTAGTATAGTAGGGAATTAAATTAGCCCCCATTTTTGCGGTGGAATCTCATTAACGTGCGGTGGAGTTAATTATCTCTGGGGTGACGTCATAGCTCATGAATTAAATGCGGTGGATTTAATTATCTCTTTTGTTTTTCATCGTCATGAATAAACTGCGGAGCCGGCATAAACTCTTTTGTTATGAAAAGGATTTTAACGGTCGTTTTTCTAAAATGGCGCCAAACGTATTAATTGTGCAAAATAGCGACGGTTTTGATTCGTCGTGATTGGTTCGTCTGTAAACGTATCGTTTTCAGGATGACTTCATGTTCCTGCTTTTATCTTTGGATAAGACGCTATGAAACTAGTGAAGCCAAGCCGTATTGTCATTTCAGCTGCTAGAGCCAAGCAACAGCAAACTTTAAGAAAGGTATAGCGAGTTTAGAACTTATGCAAATCCAGGAAAGAAATAAACAAATAAAAAACTTAATTCCCTAATCGTGAGGGGGAGATTAATTACTATTGTGTATTTGTAAGGCTGGACCAGTGTCATTTACAATGCAGTGGTTACATGTACATGAGTTTATCAGACACTAATGCACTATTGTTAAAGGACTTGAGTTGTGACTTCTTAATAAAAGTAACCATCGTCATACAATGTTTGCAAATGTCTGATAGTCAAGAAGTGAAGATGTATCTATGGGCCATCGTTGGTAGTTTGATTCCAGTACCGAATTTCTTTACTGTGCTCCCTAGGGACTTATTTATTTTCATATCTAGGGTCTGTTCCTGCAGCTGATCCAATTTAAATTTTACGAGATTTTGAAGATTTTTTCAAGACCTTGCTAGAATATTTAAGATTACAATATACAAAAACTATTTGTGAGCAAAAAATTAAGGTGTTGGTGAATAAATTTTGTAAATTTGACATTGTAAAGGCCTTTAAAAAGGAAAATCAAATATTAATTGGGGTTTTTTAGCAGGTTGGGGGTTTGTTAATTTTTTTACTGCAGAATGGGGGTTGACCGTGGGCTAAATGGAAGAAGTTTGGCAATCTTTTCAATTCTGCTTTTAAACTAACTTTATTTCATGTCTTCATGAGCAAATAATAAAACTTTGGCAAAGGATAGTAAAAGTGCTCAAGTTTAAAAGTTTATAATTATAAAGTAAACTGGTATATTTTTTAAAATAGTCTGGTTGGATGTGGTTGAAATTTAAAACATTTCACGATTTTAAATTTTATTCCAAAACAATTTTTCGAAGTTATTTTACTTATAACTACCGAATTCCTTGACTTTTGCCTGACGCTTAGCCATTTTCTGGAATTTTCTTGACCGAAAGCAAACTTTCTCCCTTCTGGCGTGGTTTGGCTGTTTTCCAAAATTCGCCGACTTTTTTATAGTCTGGGAATTCGGTTGGAGACACAGCACTGGTTGGTTGAAACGTTATTTTTGTCGGTATGTTTGGAACCAAAGTTATCCGCTTTTATAGTTCAGCAATATATGCTTATAATTCAGTGTGCAGAAATGAAAATGCTGAATAAATAAAGTTAACAGTTGCTTATTGAACTCAATTTTATTGAAGAAGAAAAACTACGACGATAGACATTTTACAATGTATTTCATGATGCAGCAAGTGTAAAACTTCAGTCAAGAGATACATGTTCGCTTTTTAGAGTAGTTGTGAATGTTTTGGCAAAATATAGAACCGAGTGTCCATAGTATAAGACAATAAAATATTTCAGAAAACATAGTGTGACGTGTCGAACTGTTGCGTGAATTTTCATTAAGAAAAGTCCCAATTATGGCAGTCCTTGGACCGAATCGCTAACCGCAACATTACGAAAAAAAACCCAAAAAACCCAAAAGTTGACTCGTGCTACCACGAGTAAAAACTAGTTCTGGGTTAATAACGAAACTTGTTGTTGTTGTCGCCTGTCCCTCCTCTCTGAGCGCACGCAGCACTAATCATCGATGCTGTCCCTGAAAACCACACAAGACCCAACTCACAAACAAAGATCTCTATTTTCACCCGAGAAAAATTGTTGCTACCGATTAAGACGAGAAAGGGCTTACACTGCATGAAGGGCCAAAACTAACCACCCTTGAACTCTTTTATTGTTAGTAACGGCAAACATTTTTATTATACACTTTTAAATTATATTACTTTATATCATTTTATAACAATTTGTACTTTTTTTATGTTTTTGTTACCCATTGAGAAGTTTTAACAAAAATCTAACATCATTAGCTGTAAAGTTTTTATCGAGGAAAAGAAACAGCATCGCGCGTGTTTCGAGACAGTTCTAGAAAACCGCTGTGGCGTAGGAGAACACGAGAAGTGTCGAAGGAAAATGAAGGAAGCGTGCTACGTCATCCGAATTGCGTTTTCTTTTATTATCTAGAAAAGCAAGCGATGCTGTTTCATTCCTTTTAGACATTGACTTAGAAAATTGTAAATTCTTTCTTGCGTTCTATAACGTATTTCCGTGATTTCTACTCAGTTTTACAAACGGAAATATAGCCAATCTAAACGCGCGTTATTTGGGGTTGATAAATCATTTATCTATCTTACATTTGAGTAACCAAGCCTAACTTTACAAGAAAGACCCAGACGGCTCTCAGATCTAAAAACCTGTTCTGTAGAACAAAACTAGTCCAGCTTCAGGAATACCATTTTGCTGAAATAAGCAAAGCAATTATTGATTGTGTATCCTCGCTATTAGAGGAAAACCGGCACTCAAACCTTCCACTTATTGATATGAGCTTAAGTGCTCTTCCCGCAATATTTAACGATCTGTTTATACCAAATTCAAGAAACAGGATTGCGTTAACACTAAACCTCCGCTGAAACTTTTTAATCTCCGTGCAATTGCAAAAACTTTACTGAAAGTGTTTCTTGTTGATATAACCTTATAAACATGAACAATGTCCGCCTCATTTAACTATGCCATTGTTTCTCAAAAAACCGTAAATTAAAATAATACCTGTTTCAAAACTGGCTGCCAACATGGTTACGAGTGGGAACAAACGCACGTTCTCGTAAGTAAAGAAAGTCGGCTCTGCACAATTATGTGTGCCAAAAGCAATTCACCTCATCAACTCGAGTTGCTTATTTGGCATCTCTAAGTATGGTGACTGATATAAAAGGTTAAGCAGAGTACGGTAGACTTTGTTAACATTAAGGCCTTTACGACCTCACTTTCATGCAATTGTCCCCAGTTCTAATCAGGTTTGACAGCGATTTTTGAAAGACGTCCATTGGTTCACAAGGTATATTCTGGTAATTATAGTGCATATATATATTTTAGGGATAAGAACAAAATAATAAATGCAATTAATTGAAGCAGTGCCTACTAACTATAGTTCGTCGTAAAGACTACCATAATATCTCACGGAGCTTTGCAAGACCAGAACGTCCGGCTTCTTTTTCTTGCGGCTGCACATATCAAACACGTGGTACCATGGGGAGCATTTTGTGCTCATGTCTAGTGACGAAACACTGCGACTGTCTTCATCCCGGAAATCAAAGTTGGCAATTTCAACAACTTTCCTCGAGCTTGCAATATAGTTTCTTACTAGAAACACTGTACCTGCTATGACGAAAACGGCCAGAAATAGTGGAATTAGCACTAACTCAGCTGTACTTCTTTTCCCCTTTGATGGTTTGTGATTCCCTGAAAAAAAAACAAATTGTCACTTTATGTAATCTTTAAAATAAAAGGAGAAGATCAGGGCACGATAGTTCTGGTGATGAGCTACCGAGTGATCATTTTTCCATCAGGCCAATTGGAGAGCGCACTTTTTTTTTCTAGTTATCCTCGTGCTTCGCGCTGCACGCATAAAGATGAAAAAAAAGAACGCGTAACTGAGAGTGCCAATGTTTTACTCAGCTAATAGCTGTGGTATGTTGGTGGTATTTTTAGCACGAAAAACCTTTTCGGAACCCTTCAGCTGTGTATAATATCAATGGTTCCAATTGTGTCCTAATCCCCTCGAGGCTGTGATGCTGCGCGGTTTTAGCTGTAGACATAACAGAAACTTTTTCTTACTATGAAGAATTTCAATTGCTGTATGTACATTGCTTTGTTATACGCACGAATACTGAAACACAACTACAACTGATCTTGCCTTCAGGGCTTATCGTACTTGTGTGTGCTTGAGAAGCGAGAATAAAAAGCTGAGCTATGAATTGTTAAAACCCAAACCACATGATGTGTCTTACTCAAAATCACAAAATTAAAATTACACTTACGCACACTTTATACTCCCTACCTTCTGGGATTCTGATCATTAGTGTTTTTTCAACTGAGCTGACCATATTGATCACTGACACGTTCAGACAGTATGTCCCTGAGTTATTGAAGGTATGGTTGACAGTTGTATGGCATATGGGATTCCTAAGCGTTTGTAAACACGTCGAGTAATTGTCTGGCAGTTTACAGTTTTGGGAGATTGACCAACAGAAGGCCACAGGTTGACTGTAGAAAGAACAAAAATAACCACCCCTGAATAGCGGAAGGATGCAATGAAGGGTCAACATGTAACAGTGCTTTCTGAAGCGATGCTGTGAGGGGTCAACATGTAACAGTGCTTTCTGAAGGGATGCTTTGAAATGTTAACATGTAACAGTGCTTTCTGAAGGGATGCTATGGAGGGTCAACATGTAACAGTGCTTTCTGAAGGGATGGTATGAGGGGTCAACATGTAACAGTGCTTTCTGAAGGGATGCTTTGAAGGGTCAACATGTAACAGTGCTTTCTGAAGGGATGCTATGGAGGGTCAACATGTAACAGTGCTTTTTGAAGGGATGCTATGAGGGGTCAACATGTAACAGTGCTTTCTGAAGGGATGCTATGGAGGGTCAACATGTAACAGTGCTTTCTGAAGGGATGGTATGAG
>JAOBAT010106301.1:0-38322 GCA_026413305.1 Hydrozoanthus tunicans
AATGTAATTTAGTTGTCCTCTACCTTAACTCTCCCTGCAGATACTAATGACTAAGACTAACTTTTATTTGATCATAAGTTTTGGACAAATAGCATGTGTCAACTTTTGCGATAATATTGAAAAATGTGTGCCTTTAAAGCAAATCATCTTGGGTATTATGTGATATGATTTTCTTCTATCTGTGTTATTTATCTAGTTTCAATGCTATTAGTATTACCAACACTATCCCCCAACATCCATTTAAAAAAACCAACACAAATTAATAACATCAAAAACAGGTCGCAAAAGCTGCTAGCATGCAAAGAATATCCTACCACGTAATTACTAATTCAAATGCATCCAAAAAAGCAAGACTAAAGAGCCACTTACGTCATAAAACTTTCAATAAGCTCGGGTCTTAAAGAACAAAGCTTGTGTCTGAAGGCTCTCGGGAACATTGTCCTTTGTTCTTTCGCATCCTCACTTGTCGACGTCACTGGCACAGGTGGAGCTAAACTCAAGGAACAATTGGTAAACTCAAACACAAGAAAATATTTTGCTGTCCAGTTAATACTTGTTGTGTTGAAATATATACAGGACGAAGCAAAGGCCGAAAATAAACATTTTGTTCATTTCCAACCAAAATATGATCGAGCAAATAAACAAATAAGATTTCAAGGTGGAATACTGCTATATTTCGGTTTTATTTCAAAACCATAATCATGCAATGGTTTGCAAAAGTTTCAACGTATTTATAGTGAAGCTGATGAAAGCGAGACAATGACAGAAACAACAATGGATTTAGTGAGTGAGAAGTTATTTGAACAAGTCCAGTTCCCTAGAGGCTTTCAGGCCGACATTAATCACTAGTTGCATGTTTTTGATGTAGTATGCTTCAAGGAATTCAAGCTGGACCAAGATTTGTTGCTTACATTTAAAATCTGTGAGATATTCAGCACGGCATTGAGCGCGTGTGAATCTAAGTTGACAAGCGAGTCCCGTGGGGAGTTGAGATCAAATAATCTGAATTCTGATATGCAGAATTTGAAAGCGTCACATACATGGTTTACATAAGATATCTATATTCCAAAGCAGTAAACAGTGGGCCCATATTTTTTCGCCCACATAGTAACTATTCTGCAGCAGAAAACCATGTGAATATCGTACGTTTTACAGTGTATTCATGTCAAGTGACACCACAATTGACCACCGTACAAACGGCTCTTGAGAATGTAAATTAAAGTCAATGACACTAAAGTGAAGTTATTCAATTTTTAAAGATTGGATGAAACAACGCAAATCTCTTTTCAGACTGTCATCTAACACAGGGAGGTCTGTATATATTATGATAATAATAACAATAAACATTTAACCATGGTAAAAGTCATAAGCTCTCTTCCTCAATATTTTTTGACTTCCTCTTGTTCAAGAATCAAGTATCTTAAATTGAATATGTATATTCGTTTGCTGCAAATAAGCATACCTCCAAGGAAATTTGCGTCTGGGGGGAAAGTTCTAAAAAGATCCAGTATGTAATGCCTGCCGTCTGCACCTATGATTCCCTACAAGACAGCAAAAACATGATAAAACCACTTACAACAATCATGTTTCTTAACAAAAACATCAATATATGTCCCCTTTCTGAAACAGCATTTAAAAAAATAATTAGAATACATTTACAATTTCATTCCTGAAACTTTCTTGCCAAAAGTTACTTATTTCGAATAGGTCTGATGCATGTTTACTGTATGTCAAACGGTTTGCACATGCAAAATGCTCCACTTATTTCTTGAAAACAAGGCTTGGGGTGAAAGTGACTGATTTGACGTCTACATGCAGAAGGCCTATTTCATCTTTGGCACGTATTCTGGTAACATAAACATGAAAGTTTTTAAGGCCTTAAAATTCATTTGTGTGAACAGCATCATCACCATCACCACCACCATCACTACCACTATTATCATCATAATCATTGTCAGCATCACCACCATCAGCATCATGATCATCAGCATCATAACCATCATCATCACCACCATCATCATAATGTTTGACACCACTATAAAATGCTTGCGGCCAGTCAAAGGCCTTCAGTTTGACATATAAATGCTGTAGTATCAAAGTAAATCAATCTGTACAAACCTTGCACTCAACTGATGAACATAGTTCAATTTCCTTATTGTCTTCATTCAGAACTCTAGTAAAAAAGAAAAACTTGTTTGTTTTTGCTGCTCCTTTAACTTTACCAAGTCCTCTTAAATTTATGCTACAAAAACTCTTAAGTTCAACTACAACACAGAAAAACTAATTTACAACTTTTGGATGCAAGAAAAAAAGTCTTCTTAGGCTGTTTTTACTCTAGTACTGTAATCACTATGATCAAAAAACCTTCTACTACAACTAAACTTCTATTTCAATTGCTTAATACACATTTAATTAATATTAAATTTTAGAGCTTTGGCAAAACTAACTGTTTGTTATAAAAAATCGTACCTTACATAATTAAGATAAACCCTGCTGCATCATAGCGAAATGTCTCAATGAACTTACTTGTGTGGTCTAATCCTGAGTGACTTGCCAGATTGCTTCATCTATAAGCAAAGGATAATTGTAATTATTAAGTTTTTAAAAAGACGTAACACAAAAAACATTCAGATGTTGATCATTTTTATGAACAATACAATAAGTCATACAGCCTGGATAAAGCTTAGAATTTTAATTTTTGTAAACCTCATGATAATGGCAATTCAGAACGGTCAGACTTGCTTTAGAAATACTTAGGGTTCTGTGTAAATATACAAAATAAAATGGTTCAAATTATTTTAAGCTAAACAGAGAAACTGAGTATTTGTAGATTGTTCATGTGATATTCCCATATGAGTTCTGTTCTTGCAATTTAAAGAACAACTGGATCATCACATGCAGACTTTAAAAAAAACCTTGTTCAATAAAAAGTATGGGCTATAGCTGGGAGAATTTACCATTACTGCGACTGAGAGGGGTTAAAAATTTAATATAAGGGATATGCTTCAAAGATACTCTCTTAAGCTTGAAACACATCAGTTGGAACTAACCAAAAAGTTCAAAGCATTGTATGCAGGGGTACTTTACAACTAAACTTACCAGCTCTAAGAACTTCTCATGTGTAGCAACGTTAGTTCCTGAATCAATTGATCCATAGACAACTGATGATTCTTGCTCTCTCTGGAGAATTCCTGTTGAAAATTAAGTAACGATTGGCGTAAGAACTAGGCAAAGAACAATAGAGCAGATTCAAAATTGGCAGTTGGTCTGGTAGGCGTACGTCGTAAAAAGCTGCTGATAAGAATGTTAGCGCCAGAGAAATTGGAAATTCGTGCGTGCTTCGCAAGACCAAATTAGTCAAACAACGACCACCGAGGCCTGCATTTTTTTGTTATTTTATTCGGTGAAACTTTGCTTTAGGAATTAAAATTCATAGTTGTAACACTAATAAAATTAAAATCAGCTGAATACCGTCATGGCAAGACTCAGAAGCAAGAATGAGCCATGCACAACTGTAGATTGTTTGCTATATTTTGAAATTGCAAAACTAATCTATAGCAAATAAAACGCCTCAGCTGGCAGAGAGCAGAGACCTTTGTAGATGTTAACTCAATGGCAGATGATTGGCAACTGAACATGTGAAAGCCCTGGGCTCAGCCCTTTTATACTGAAACCTTGTGTTTAACATCATTTCTTGTTACTCATAATGGGCCATTATCATCTGAGGACCGAAAGTTTAATAGTGCAGATATTTTTGTATCTAAAGCATATTCTTACCTGGAATGATTGACTGAGCAATGACTCTATACCCTCGATAGTCAACAATAACAGTGCCAAGGGTAAACAGGCCCTACAAATTGAACACAAGCATAGTAAGGTGAAGGTAGTACTTACTCTTAGCAAGTGTTATCATTCAAAACCAATACATAGTTGAAAGTATAATGGAAGATTTTCATCTTTGGCATCAATAATTTTACTTACTGGTGTGTCAGCTCGATTATAAGCCATAATTCCTTTGAGATCTAAACCCTGAAAGATTGAGAAAAAGAGTTCTTATTAACACTGGTAGTTTAACTTGCATACAAAAGTATGTTAAACTAAGGTTTCACAAATTTTACTTTTCCTGTCAGCTTTGACTCTTAAGTCTTATTCTGTTTAAGTCGAACTAATAGCAAAAGAAGATGTGTTTGAAATAAAAACAGAAAGTGGAAAAAAATGATGAATGATCTTTTGACTTCAAAAGGGGAACTGGAATACAAAAAAAGAGTTACAACAACTATTTCAGTCTACAACTCACTCAACCCTTTCAGCCCTAAACACCCCAAATGGCATACTATCAAGTTCTCCCAACTAGGAACCATATTTTTCATTTTACCAGTTTAGGAGAATTTATCTTTTAATCCTAGGTGTTTTTTTCTGTTTGATCAACTAACATTTTCTCAGTACAGAAAGATCTATTTGTAGGTGTCAAGGAGAAGTTAGATACATATTGATAAACTGGTTTATGGTGAAAGGGTCAAAAAATCCTTTTTTTCAAATATCTACTCAGTTTCTTTTTTTGTTTTTGTGAAGCAAAAGCGTAAGGAGATTTAATAAGATCAACTTTTTGGTTTCAAGTTCATGGTCCGTAACATTCTCAAAGCTGAAACCTGCAGGTGAAATCACAGTTGAATAATTATTGGTTCAATGTCGGTTTACGGTTTCAATCGGTTGAAGAAAATGCTTGGACGTTTGCCAGTAGTGTTGCAGTGTTCAGAGCACAGCCAGAGGAACTTGTTGAAATAACGGTGACTTGCAAAACTTGTACTGCATCATCTAATGTAGTAACGGCTTTCTTTTTCATATCTAATGCTTTAGTTTGAATATCTACCATCTTTTTTTAGCGCTCTAACGATTTGTCTTAACACTTTAACGGTTTGTTTGAACACCCTAACAGTTTGTCCTAACTCTCTAACGGTTTGTCTTTTAACGCTCTAACGGTTTGTCCTAATGCTCTAACGGTTTGTCCTATCGCTCTAACGGTTTGCCTTAACGTTCTAACGGTCAGCGGTAAATTTCTAACGGTTTGTCTTATCGCCCTAACGGTTTGTCAAACCGTTCTTACCCTTGCTTAACGGTTTCAGCTGTTTAACAGCCCTAAATGGGAAAGCATTAATGTTCGAAATCCCATGGACGGTCACATTTATCAACAAATAAAAGTTTTCAAGGTATTAAATGATTTTTAAAATCTTGACATATAATACAGTATAATATTATTTGGCCATTCAGTCAAAAAGTTCTTTGTAAACATTTAATTTTTTTGTACTTACAGCAGCTGCATGGGCAGCATCATCTCCTGCACAAAAACAAAGAGTCAATCACATTAAGCAAAATCTAAGCCCAAGACTGGTTTCTGACAGACAACAGTTACATCTTGTCTTTTGTTTCACTTCAAGTGACAATAAATACTTACATGTAAATATATCATAATAAACTTTAGTTTGTGTCATTCAGGCCTAAAAACTTGCTTTAAAAAGAAATATTTTTTTAAAGAACATTTTTAGAGACACTCTTTTTCCTCAGTTAAATCTTTTACGCCCTACAAAAATATTTTAAAACTTGTAGAGCATTTCCAAGAGCATTCCACATGTAAATACAGTTTATACTAATTGCTGTACCACTAAATGTCACAAAATACTGTTTACTGATCATGGGAAGGTCCCTGGAGGAGCTAAAAGTGCTTATGAAGTATTTTAATACTCACAAACATTTTTTTTTACTTATTTGGCAATTATAACTATCAGTCAGCAGTCCGTCATGGTTTAGATGGTTCAAAACCACACTCTAATTGATTAGAAAGAATACATATAAATCCCAAGTCATTAGACAGCAGTTTCAATCATTGAATGCAAAGGCTGAGTCACTATATTGCTATCGAAATGTCATTCATCACAGTTAGAAAACAACAATTATTTTGGTATGAACCACTGGATGTTGCATGTCAAACAACCAGATGTTGCATTCAGCATCCAGCCCAAATGAAATCCCTGCCTCATGTGACTTCGTGTACATGGACTATTTTTTGTGGCAATTACTACCTCCAACTTCTTGATAGTGGTCTCTGCTGTCAAAAGCAAAGCTGAAGAAAATATTGTTCCAGATGAACATTCTCTTTCTGGCAGGAGACAAAAAATCACTGTCAGTATTATTTCAATAAAACAAAAAAAACCTATTTCAAGATAGCAAGGAACTACAGACTAAATAATCTTAATTAAATGTCTAATAATAAATATAAATATTTATCTATTTTGCAATTATTTAGGGGCCTAATTTGGTTTCAGGGGGAAAAAAGATAATAGGACTTGAGGTCCCTTACATCGACTTCTCAACAATGGGCAGGACAGCAATAGCAAGAATTTCATGTTAACAAAAAAAGGTTACAAGTAAACTAGAGCATTAGATAGACCAAATATTATATATGACTATTGTGTAACCATACACTTTTAGCTACAGTAAATAGAAAACACATGTGTGCTAGAAAAGATTATAACTCACTTTTGTTTTGTAAAATGATGAGTTACATAATAAAATAATGTAAACTGATAACTTGAAACTAATGTTTCTTACTTTTCATCTTCTCCAGGATTAATTGCCATTACGTTTCCATCAACCACAGCTACAGCTCCTCTTGTTGCTGCTGCCACAAAATCGCCTGAAATCTGGATTAGAAAAAAATGGTATCAAGGTTTTTTTGAGTGAATATTAACTTGAAACTATTTTATTACCTTGCAAGCCAAACTTACAACTATTATTTAGGGACCTTTAATTTATGCAATCCTATAGACAGACTATTTTTGGGAATCAGGATGGCGAAGTGGTTAGCACTCATGCCTCCCACCTCTGTGGCCCCGGGATCGAATCCTGGGTTTGCACATGGGCTAAGATTTGTCGATCTTCTTCTGACTCCACGGGTTTTTCTCCAGGTTCTCCGGTTTTCCTCCCTCCACAAAATTGACTTTCACGCCATAATTTGTGCTGTCGAGCGATTAAACAAAAGCCACTGGCTTGGGAGAATGGGCAACCACTCCCAGTGTAACAATGATAAATAAATATAGTTTTTTAGTTTTTTTTAAACTTCTAGGGCCAATAACCTAATCCTGTGCACTGATTGGCCAAAAACCAATCTAATAACTTCAATAGAGGACCGGAGAGTTATTGCAAGTGCGCAAAAAAGAATGTTCATTGTTCACTTTTACCAACCTAAATATTATGTTATAAAAACATTTTGATAACCGAGAGTGAGGTCTGTCCAGGAGAATATTTTGCCCGAGGTCTTGTACGAAAGACCTAGGGCAAAATATTCTCCTGGATTAGACCGAACAAAACAAGATTATAAGATTTTTACTAAATGGCTCATTAGTTTGACTAAAAAGCATTTATTTCTTGTAAAAATATTCTCCACAATATTCATTGAACTTCAATTTTTGCACCTTCGACAAACTTGACGACTTTCTCCATTCGCTGAAAGTTTTCATTCACTGTTTTACCTTTCTGGTTATTATTTTCAGTTGACATTTCTTGTAGAACTTTTCTCGGGTCAATCTTCAATAATTGTAATTTGGAGCAGATAATAAAATTCACCAGACATTGTTTGGACTTATGAAGTCCGTAACTCAAAAAAGTCTGTACGGTAACTTATTGACCTAAGTTCAGCCAATCAGAATGCTAGAAATTTGGTTAATGACCAAAAATCAGAGTTACCATTTGATAAAGATCTTTATAATCTCTTTTGCTCAGTCTGTAAAGTGAAAGGCTTTAGGCAAATATTTTCCTGGACAAATCTCACACTTGGTTATTAAGATTCCGAAACCTCGACAGTGGCAAAGTGGCAAAGCAATAGTTTTCCTGGTTAATAGCAGGTAATCAAAACTCAACAGTTCTGGAAACGAAAACCAGACCTTTGTCCTGGGTCCGTAAACAGACACTCCCTCAACCAGTTACCCTAAACAAGACACTTATGTCTTACTTTAAATATAGCTCTGTCTCTTAGAAGTCTCTGCTGCATCGTTTCTCTAGGCAATTCCCTTGCAGATTGCAGTTCTTCATTCCAGTCCCTCAGCTAAAAAGAAAGTTTCATTAACAGACAAAATTACTAAGATTAACAAAAGCTTTCATTTATAAATGTAGGTTATTTCATTCTAGACAATAGGAACTATAAGAAAACATGTCAAGCAAGAACAAAACATGTGAAGAGTTTTAACCGTTTCAGTCCTGGATGTAGCCTGAATGCATAAATTTACATTTGAAGTTAATGAGAGACTGGAGACTGGTAAATAATGTTTCATTATGGCAACATTATTGGCTGCTTCCCAATTTCAAATAAATCATGAGTGCCAAATACCCATGTGACTATGTTCGGCCAGATCACATCATCATGCTAAAAGCCTTCTGTAACTGGTCAGCATAAGGGTTTTAAGTTCAGTTTATTAACATCTCGCTTCTCCTTACATAACTTAAACAAAATAAAACAACTGGTAATAAGAAGTTAGGATTTGATCAAGTAAAATATGCTTTGGAAGATGAAAAGTCAAATTCTTCCAAACTGTTTGTATAATATAAGTATAGGACTCGGTTGGGAGAGTTTACCAATACATCATTTGTCATGCTTGGGGCTTAAAAGGGTTAAAGACAAGAGACTAAAAACCCTGCAAAATATAAGTGAAACACACTTCCTCCGCACAAAGTTGGTTGTTGGATCTAAAACCATGCAAATTTCTTGTTCTTGCTGGAAAAACAACATTCATGGGAGGGGGGGAAGATGATGCAAAATATTTCACTCTTTTTGTTGGGGATTGTATACCATCAATCACAA
Source organism: Hydrozoanthus tunicans (assembly GCA_026413305.1). Taxonomy (NCBI): domain Eukaryota; kingdom Metazoa; phylum Cnidaria; class Anthozoa; order Zoantharia; family Hydrozoanthidae; genus Hydrozoanthus; species Hydrozoanthus tunicans. The sequence goes on from JAOBAT010106301.1 coordinate 8,852, forward strand.
GCACCTTACCTGCCCTGGCATATGCTCTTCATATCCTATTCTTGTGGCAGCAGCTATAGAACAGGAAACAGCCAGAACTTTAGAAAGTTTAAGGGCAATGTTTATTTCAATCAACAGTACATAATATTTGGGGCTATTTTCTAGGGACAAAGAGAAGAGAAGTAAAAAAAGAAGAGAAAAAGCGAAGTGAAAAAAAGAGTAGTAAAAAAGGAAAAAAGAAATAAGAAAAGATATTAAGTATTGGGACTGTTCCTAATGATTTATCCAACAAAATGAAGTACACAAAAAGCAATCTGGTATGTCAGTGCTACAGAAAATTAAGACAAACAATCTATTCAATCTAAATGCACAATCAGAACTGGCCTTAACTGTCCATCTTAGAGAGGTGTCCGTCTTAAGGAAAATGGAAAAAGATCTGGAGTCCATTTTATAGAGGTATCCATCTTATCTGGGTGTACATCTTGAGGGGTTTGACTGTTACTATCGCTTACAATGGTTTTAACAATCTAGAGTCTTGCCACTTACCATCTTCAGCCCTGAGTGTGTCAATGGTATGCTCTGTTTTACGAACAGCCCAAGGAAAAACTGGTGAAAAGTGAAATACCAAAGAATTACAACTGCAGTGCAGTGACATATTGACTATTCAACAGCAATCTTCTAGATCTTCTAGTAAACTTTGCTGACCAAACGAGTGCTTGCCAGAACAGTTCTTACATGTTGCATTTGTGCAAAAAAAAAAACAGAAAACATCAGCTTTTACAAAACATGGGAATATGAACTTTATACCTTGGATTACTGTAGATAGAAACTTTACAATCTTGGAAAGAATAAGGAATTTCTTTATTCAAAACCCCCATTTTCATAATGGAAAGTAAGCATTGTTCAAGTATGCAGGTATAGGAAAACTTATCCAGCTAAAATCAGTTTCATTCAATAACATACAAAATACTATAAGACACAAAAAATAACAAGAAAAAAGAAACTATACTGCTTGTCTAACCTTGGTATGGAGTAGGGATAACTTCCAATGGATGTCTCTTCAAACTGAAAAAGACAAAAATACTAAAAAGAAACTCAAATTTTACAGCACATGGTATACAAAGTACAGATCATTCCAGCTGTAACAAAAACTTCTCACACTGGTCAGGTCTCCATCAATCAGCTTATCAGGTACCAAACAGACACACTACTGCAGCACACCTTTACTGACTGCATGAACCCAATCCATCCATTACAAATGTCTGTCATCCTTTATAGCTAGCACCATCAACACAAATGAATCCTAACCCAGTACACCTATTTCACGGTCATGCAAAAATACTGTAACCTCATCCATTATACCAAAATAACACCACTGAAATTAATGCTATCCAATTACCCACTGTTTGTCATCACCCATTGTATACATCTTAACCTAATCCACTTCACCTGTCCCTTAACCACCTGTACTGCATCTAACAATAGTTGTATTTCCAGTTTGCCTTGATGATGGCTACACCAAAAAGAAATCAATTCAGCAAAAGGCTAAAAGAGAAAAACTGACTTTTGGTTTAAACATTCTGCCTTACCTTGTTTTCTGAAGTAATGCAAAGTTTTTCCGGAACATTGGACTTAACTGAAAACAAAATAAACCATTTAGTGAAGTGTTATGATCAAGTATATTACAAGACTTAGTATATTATGCTTGCACCAAAAAAGACAGGTGAATATTTTTCACCAAACTACTATCATCACTCTTGTACAGTCCTGCTGATCTTAAAAGACCCAAACACTCAAGATTTCAGTTTTTTTCCTCCAAAAAACCTGGACATTTTGGAGAAAACATTAAGACCAGACTTTGAAAGCAAGATTATAGGCTTGGAGCTTTGCCTCGTACTACCCACCCCTCCCACCCTCCCTAATAGATATTTAAAATACCACACAATTTTGGGGGTATGAATTGAGCTTTATTAAAAACCATCCAATGACCCTCCTGGCAGGGTGGGTTGGATTAAAATCTTTGCACAATAAAAATTTTTCTCACTGCTCTTGCAAACACTCACTTATGATTGTATTTGAAATTGAACACCACATACAATAAAAGTTAAAGACCATTCACACTCTATTGCATGTTAAGTTCAGCTCTAAAAACCGTCAATCTCAATGTATAATAATGTGTACTACCTGTGTAAGAAGTCCTACAATAGAGTGTGACCGACAAGGGTCACTGTGTGGTTGAGGGTTAAACACAGATCCATGGGTTCTGGCAAAGAGACAAGACTAAAATGAATCAAAGCAGTCACTTTTTGAAGCAGTTAAATATGTTCCCAAATTATTCCTCACATACTGGGATATCTCTATTGGTGATTTTTGCTGAAAAGATTAACTTGATATTGTGGAAAATATGCAGTGATGGTGCATCATTCACTAAAAAACCCTTTCTGTCTCATTCTATTTGCTGAGGAAAGCACAGTACTTCTTGGGTCGGACGTCTTTGCAGTACTACTTATGGTAGACCTACCCTTACTTGCTGTACATGTAGAATGAGTATGAATTATTTTTGTTCTGTACACAAAGTACAGAAAAGTAGTATGGAGTATCTAAAAATTTACACCACTCTGGGCCAAGTTCCTCAAATTGCCGATTAACTCAACCCTGGATTAGGACAAAATTCAAACAATGATTTCTTCATAAGTAATTACAGCTTTGTTATGCTTACAGAATACTGATCAACAAATATGTCAACTGAAAAATTTCAGCCCAAAGCAAGCTCCACAAGATAGGAAACAGGAACATTGGTTAAAAAATTAACCCTGGGTTTGCTTTTAACCCTTTAACCCCTAAGAGTGCTGATAAATGAGTTTGTAAATTCTCCCAACTTAAGTCCATAGTATTCCAATGAGAAGTTTGGGAGAATTTCTTAATTCATCTTCCAGAGTTTTTGGTGGATGATCAAATTTCATATTCTCAGTACTAACCAGCTTGCTTTCTTTTGTTTACTGTAAAGAGAATTTAGATGTTGACAAATGCCTTAGGGCTGAAAGGGTTAAATGGTTTTAAGAAACTGGGCCCTGCATGTTAATGAGAAACGTTTTAGACAACCTCTGATGCTGACAGAAAAGATGATATTCTATTGTAAATAAGTTAGAGCTGAACATGAAGTAATATTCAAAAATCATGTCTTGTAGTTAGAACAGAAGCTCACCCACAAAGAATGGATCAATCTAAACTTAGAGCATTCTCAGCCTTTAACTTTTTAATAGTTTCTACAGATGATTAAAATAATTATTATTAATAAATCACCTGTTGATAAAAAAGCCAGAAGTTGATGCAGTGACATTGATGTGAACATCTTCAAGCGTTACAATATCTATATACATAAGGTCTCCTGAAAAGTAATGAAAATTTTAGTATAAAGCTTTGCATAGTTTTTTTTTGTCATTCCAAGTTGGTAGTGCCAAGCAATAGAGACCTTAAGCACGAGCCGCCCATGTTGTCATGGAAGCCAACCGGAAATCAAATATCAGCAGTTGACGCGTACTTGCACACGTCATGCGGCCGTGGTGATCGTCACGGAGGCAGCCAAGATGTTTCTCACCTCTGTGAAGATCATCACGACTGCATGCCATGTGCAAATACGCGTCAACTACAGATATTTGATTTCCAGTTGGCCTCCGTGGCAACATGGACGTCTGGTGTTTAAGATCTCTTAATACTGAACTCAAACCTGATGGGTTTTATCATAACCTTATCATAACTTCGGGGTCAAAAGGGTAGGGATGACCGTCGGAAAAGTCTGCAAAATACCCTAAAAAATACCAAGGGATAAAATTTTTCTACCATAAAAATACTTCTCAGTTTTAAAATTACCCTAAAAAATACCAATTGAAAGCTGAAAATTTTGTTGTGCTTAATGTGAAATGAAGTGAATAAAGGCACGCACGTAGTAAAACGTTCGCCAAAGGACATCTTTTCAAACTTTTTATCAGTATGCATGTTTGCTAAAACACGAGACTACAAGCAGTCCAATAGCTTGGCAATTTTAAACCCTAAAAAATACCAGGCTCTTGGTTTAACACCGGATTTCTTTTTACAACCTCTAAAAAATACAGGACTGGCAATTTTAACCCCGAAAAAATACGATGGTCACACCTACAATCCCATCATAGGCGGTACTGCCCCAGGATCATAATATACAAAGTTAATCTACCTTCAGTATCATAAAATAAAAGTTGATCTTGTATAACATTGCCACTTATCTTTAGTTTACAACTAAACCCCTTGTGGACATGCTTGAGGAATTCAACAGTATCAATATCTAACTTACTGTAAAAGGAAACATATCATTGGTGGCGCAAAGATATTACACACATCTTGGCCTAAGGTTTTTCATGGTAAATTTTTTGATTTGCATCTACACCAAAGGTTACTTGCCCACTAACACCTGCACATCTGAATTTTAATCTTGATATATCTAGATACCTGGAATATCAGTAAAATAATACAAATTTATTTATGATATTTTTTAACTCAAGGAGTCACGGGAGAACAGACAATAGGACTCGAGGTCAGCTGCAAGGCCTGCCACCCGGGGCCTACAGTTTAACGTCCTTATCTGAGAAGACGCGAAGGTCTAACCGTTTGCAGGTGTTAGAGCAAAGGCAGCACCTTCTCCTCAGTTATTTTAAGACCCTGAGTCAAGGTCTGGCACCGGGAATCGAACCCGGGCCTCCTGCACGACAGACTGGCACCTTACCAACTTGACTAACCAGGCGGCGCTTAACAACAACTGTTCACGAAGCAACTACATAGACAACTCTGTGCTTCCTTTGTAAAAAAATGTGTACCTGCAAGTTTTCTGTAACCAGGAGGAGGGTTCCAGCCACTTGGAGATAGATCTTTCACACAAAGAGGCACCTGCCACAATGAACAAGAAAAAAACCCCTTTAATTTATGACATGAAGTTTTTTTTGCCATTTCTACAATAATTACAGCTTTTACTCAAGACTTTAATAACATAGTCAGAGCTGAACAAAACTTTCTCTTTTCATTTGCTTTTGATTATTTTTGACTTTGAGTTTAGAGTTAAAAACTTGTGCTTTTGACAGCACTGCAAGGAACTGTTAATCTGAAATTTTGTTTTATCCACAACGGTGGAATTTAAACAAATCAAGTCTATGACTGCCCTGAAAAAAAGATGTCTGATCATTTGTTTCTGAAAAGGACCTGACTCTATTAAGACAAGGAATAAGAAGATCTCTCTAAAAGGACCTACTCCAAAATCAAACAGGGAATATGCAGTTCTCTCTATCAGGAAATAGTCTAACAAACTTTGACAAGAAACAAGTTCTCTTTATAAGGACCTATTCCATCAAACTTACATACATACATAATTTACATACAATTTATTGAAGCTCCCTTCCCAGGGCTTTTCAGCCACAATATACTAACTAAGATTAACTAATATACAAATAGAATGGAACTAAATTATTACCTAATTAAAATAGTATAAAAACAAAAACAAAATCAGAGCTAAAATCAGGCTAAAAACATATTAACAAGTCTCTTCTTAAAAATTCAACCATCCACCACTTCCTTAAGGTCTTTGGGGAGACTATTCCAACAAGCAGTGCCTCTGTAGGTGAACGATCTCTGCCCAGTTTTTAACCGGCATCTCAGTAGATTCAGATCTTTTTTATTTGATTCGTGTATTTTTGTTATGTAGATCAAGTCTCCTTGTAAGTTTTTGACTGAGGTAGTCAGGCGCCCACCCATTTAAGCACTTATGAACCAAAACAATATCATTTAACAAAAGTTTATCAGCAATAGAAGCCATTTCAGCAACTTCAGGCCCTCATAAATGTGATTGTACTTTCGGAGGCCAAGAAAGGAACAAGAAGATTTCTTTGAAAGAAATCAAAGAAATCTCCATAAGGACATACTCCATCATTAAAAGTCAGACAGGGAACAAGAAGATCTCTCCATAGATATGGACGTACTCCATCAAAGTTAGTCAGGAAAAAAGGAGGTCTTTCCATAAGGACCTTCTCAATCAAACTTAGGGAACAAGAACATCTCTATAAGGACATGTACTCTATCAAACTCAGACAGGGAACAAGGGGATCTCCACAAGGGCAAACTCTAGGAACAAGAAGATCTCTCTGCAAGGGCATACTCTATCAAAACTCAGTCAGGAAACAAAAAGATCTCTATAAAAGAACTAAATAAATCTATCAACTTAGAGAGGGAAAACAAAGACCTCACTTAGAAAGAACCAACAAAGCAAGGAAGATACTCTACAAAAGTGAGACAAGTAAATAACACTCCTTAAATCAACTCATTATACAGAACAAGAAAACTGGACCAATATTTTATTCTGGCTAGAAAAGTTAATCCTATTTTCTTATTCTTACAGATAAGATGTAGTTTTGCTACACAAGGGGAATGAAGGGAATGAATATGGTTACCTTGGTTTCTGTGTTAGCTGGGAAAAGTGGCTCAAGAAGGGGTGGGACTTCCTCTGATGAGAATACAAAATGAGGAGGGATGCACTCTTCAGTTGACACAGTGTTCTGTTGGTTCTGGCTTTTAGCCTTTACTGCCTCTTCTGCATAAAAAAACACATTTACAATGACAAACTGACAATTTATTTTAAAACAAAGAGTGGGGGTTTGAAACCTTACAGTTGGTAATTATTCATGTCAGTATGTGGTTTAAAACACATATCAAAACAAACATGTTGGTACTAAAACGGCACATTTTGCTCCACTTTCCAGGGTTTTAAACTTCTCTTTAATTTTGTATAAATAATCTGGACACATGATATTCAAAGTAGCAGTGAAGTAAATTGTAAAGTTTGATTTTCCCGGCAAGGATATTATTTCCAAATGCAAACACAGATTCAGAGTATAAGAAACATAATGACCACTTTGCACAGGTTGTCAAAATACCAGTTACAATAAAAACCAGAATTTTCATAAAATTCAAAAATAGTGTGTTCTATTGATGCAAAAACATAACTTTGGATGCAACAGATTGACAGCCATTTTAACAAGCTTTAAGCCAAAATTAAAACTAGAATCTTTGGGGAAAACAGAATTCCTTTTGTCCAAATTATGCAATTTGTGCAGGCTGAAATCTCTGTTTTTAGTTCTAGGAAATCAAACTGAATTGCAAGCCGGTCAAGCAGTTTCCTTTGCTTACTTGGGAGAGACCCCCACTGGTTTGCTTCAGGGACCCTGTAATGAAAGAATGAGAGTGCCCCTGGGACCTTCCCCAAAATCTTTACTGAAAACCTCAACCATACATGACTTTCAAAACCTTTCAGTCTCAAACACAAGTTCAAAATACTGAGTTGGTATATAAATTACTGAAGATAAAAACTAAATAGAAACAAACATTAGAACAAGTTTTATCAATTCAATAATAATGACAACACTTAATATATCAAAGCAAGAATCATGAAATGCACCTTCAATATCCACTCCTGTTACTGACGAGAGGAAAGACAGGGAGAGATTGTCAACAGCGGAGTATGCATTGGTGAGAATGTTTGTACTTAGAAGATCTTTGAGTCGTCGCAGGTGTATCCGTGCCTCTCGCACGCTATACGGCTCTGAAAAAACCATCAGCTTTAGCATAAAATGTTATTTATTCTGGCATCCATGTTATACTACTGTTAAAGCTTTAACGAGCCCCTAGCTAGGGGCTTATTTATTTTAGACCTTCCAAATGTGGCATGAGGGGGGGGGACAGAGAGTTATTAGAGAGGGGGGATAGATGGGGGCATTATTTTAAAATTGTCAAATAGCCAAAGGCAGAAACGTAATATCAAGTCTGGTTACCAAACACATTGAATAGCAACTAGGAACTCTGTGTTCTTCTGGCATTATAATCAGCATTTTACACTTTAAACTGAAACAGTAGTTCCACTGTCTTTATGTTTGATGGGGAGGCGAGCTTGTTGGAAAGTGGGGCTTATTAGAGAAAAGGGCTTTTAAGAGCATTTATGGTAATAAGTAAAGCTATATTATAAAGTACACAGTAAACATTTAGCCAGCAGTGTTGAGGGTCTTACCTCTACTAAAAGTAGCTGAAAATAATTAATAATTTTTTTTTCTTACACTGGATATTATGGTAAAGGTTATGGTTTAATCAAGCCTATTATAGGTTTTCCTAAATTACAGTCAGGTTCAGAGATTAAATGTACAAAATTGAATTACAGATATGTGATCAAAGGAAACATTTTAAACAAAGGAACAGTAGTGCACAGTCACAAAAGAGTTAAATCTGTTGGTTTTTGCAATTCATCAATTAACATTTATGATTAATGATACTATATGGAAAAATCCTACTCTCTTATGTTGGGCAGAAGGCTTAAATAGATTTTCTTAAAAATACCACTGGAATTTCCTTTGAACAAAGTCAATAAGAAAGTTAATTACCTTCAACAACTTTGATGTTTACATCATCCTTTAGGCAATCAATCATATGAAGCTCAGCAAAATCATCTAATCGCACACCATCAACTTGCAGAGAAAAGCTGGTTTTGTAGCAGCTTTCTGGCCGATCAAGTACAACTTGCCGCAAATCTTGAACACTGTCTTGAAGTGAAAACTAAAACAGAGACAAAAATGTTTGTTTAACTATGTTTTACCATTAATACATTCTTCAATAAATACAACTTGAGTCAAAAAGTTTCCACCAAAAAATTAACAAGCCATATGGTCTTATAAACAACTCCTTCTCAGTTAGGTCCAAAATAAGAGATTTTCAGTAAATATTTTGTTGTTTTCAATTTGAAATCGATGTTGGTTGATAAAATTTCAAAGCTCCTATTCAGAATGCTCACTTTATCAACCTCATACCATTGTTAACAACAGTTGAATTACTTTGAAAATTTAAGTTGTAAAATAATGGAATCTGTTCTAAAGGGCAGTTAAAGATTCATTTGTAACCCTAGTTATTTCCTAAATATAGCATTTGTCAACTTGTAACTTTTCCTTACAGTAACAATAGAAAAATACCCAGAATACAAAACTTGATAAAAACACCAAAAAAGAATTTGGAAGATGAACTACAAAATTCAATACATGCAACTGAGTAAATAACAACAAAATTTGTTGTCTGTTGCAAATTCTTGGCAATAGCTGTAATTTGTTCTTTGATAATCACCAGAGTAATATTCACAAACCTCAGACTTAGTGGATATCTGCTTTACTTACCAGATATCAACTTTGCTTCAGCAAATAATTGTAAAGATAATATAAATATAATATGGCTATTTTTGGTCGATTTATAATTACTGCTAATTTGGTCTAGCTTTACTTGTATATGTAGCCAGTGAAGTTCCCTTTAATAAATGAATACTATAAACCTTTTAAAAGAGAAATGTCTGAGATGCCATTTATGGTCATATTATATGTATCATTTAGTCTGTCAGTAAATGAGCAAATAAGAGGCCTTTAACTTTGTAGATTCAAAGGTGTTAAAAACATTGTAACACAATAGAGTAAGAAAATTAAAAACTTCTTTAATTTATAAAACTACAGTTTTTGTAAAAACCAAGACAGATTCACTGCATGATAACTGTTCTTTTTCAATCACACTTTGTGCAACCCAGTTTCCTACCCATTAACTGACAAATAATCTCTAAAGTTCCTTTTCTTCTCCTTGTGCATTCTGACTGTTAATTATATAACTTTATTTTTATGTTTATAAAATTAACTATAAACTATTTTGTTTAACCAGCGTCTGTCCTGTATAGTGGTATAAACAAAAAAAAATTACATTATCTCTCTAAAACATCAAAACACATCAAAAAAAGAATTTTAATTAGTGCTCTTGCAAATATTTTTCTACAAAATAATAATAATCTTTGTTATTCATATGTGCCTTGGTCATAACCTGGCTATATTTGCAAAGTAAATAAATAACAAAAAGATGTATGTCTTCAAAAAAACATCTTAAATTTCTCAAAAGACCCAGACACTGGTGGCTGTATTATTGTCCAGAACAACAACTATCACAAGACAAGAAACACACGACACCTGCTGTGATTCGAAAAGGAAAAAAAGTCTGCAATTTCTCATTGCTTAGCCAATGCGAACAACCACTAGCCATGCTTAAAAATGGGCGCTTTGAAATTTTATAAAAATAAGTTTGAAATTGTCTTGTGTTGTGCTGACCTTCTTTGTTTAGCAAAAATGACCTTTTAAACTTTTACATGTAAATTTTAGTCGAGCGCAAAGTAATTTCTTACGACCAAAGATACAAACTATATAATACACATGGTTCGATTTGAAAAAACAAAGTTTCAAGTCAACAAAAATGCATAGTCATTCACCCATCTAACAAAAATATCGCTATGGACAGTGCACAGTTCACACGAGTTTTGGCAATGAGAACATTCAACGATAAAAACTGCAAATTTAAGTCTGCATACCGATGTAGTCGTTTTATCGTTTCTGCTAAACTCACCGTTGCTTCAATAGGTTCATTTGTCCCTGGAATTGAAAAACGCACATTCACTGTTCCGGACGGGGTAACTTCTGTATGCATTTCTGCGGAAACAGAAAAAATTCAAGCGTGAAGGTTTCATGACGTTTCACTCTTGTTGAAAAGGGATGACAAAAGTCATGAGCCATCACTAAGCGATTGCTGTTTGCACGTAGGCATGCATGCTCGTCATTCAAGCTCTCAGAAAACCAGCTTATCAACTACACAATTACCCTTTCCACCACCATCAGCGTGATCATTTTTCTCTACAAGTTTCTCTTCTTTTTCCTTTGCTGCCATGAAGGGGCATTTCTTGGTCACTTCAATCGTCTCGCTCTGCTTTGAGTTGGTCGTTTGCGGCGCAGAATTCTTATCAGCCGGCTCATCGCCTTTCACAACAGATGGCATGGTTGAAAGACCTATGGAGAATAATCCACAAAATGAAAAGAATATTCAGTTTATGACTGAAATAACTTTTTCTAATTTTCTACAAAAATCGCATCACCCAATGCCATCCAAAAATGAACGAATTCACTTCGCGTATGGCTGATGCAACTACGGACGACCCAAGTCTCAGAACGGACATATATATATATAGCAATCATTTGATCTAAGCAACTTGAAATCTCTTAAGTTTGGCTAAATTTCATACCTGCAATATCACGATTTCAACATTTCCTTAACAAAAATTATACAGTTTTTTCAGCAAGCAATGAGCCAAGACTGTTTTCTGCAAGTACAAACTGCGCACGTGTAACACTTGACGGCCTAGCACACTTCTTAAAACCACAAACTCATTGATCATCTTTACCGAAACAAATGTCATATTCTTTATCTAGGTAGTTAAGAATAAGAGATCCTACCTGAACTTTCTCATGCAATCTGCATAAACATCCAAAAAGACAAGTCAGTGTTTCTTCCCAGGGCAAAAGTCGGCAGTCCACTCGTACGCGTGGCCAACACAGCAGTTGAGTGCGAGTGCAACATCAGCTGATTACGCAATCTGTGACAGCGGTTCCCGCTGTCTGCGCATGCTTCAATTTCAAAATATACGCGCGTGAGTTTCGAATCAAATGTCTTGAAAATAAGTCTTGTTTTTAGGTGAAAAGCTGCAATCCTCCTCGAATACTTTCCTGTTATCGTCCATACAGTTAAAGACCGTTTTAGAACGAAGTCAAAATAGTTGCCAGGAGCTTAAAAATAAAAATTTAGTAGGAACGAGTCTTTGCGTGACGAGACGAACCACAGGTAGCCCAAGCACATAATCAGTGGAGATATAATATAGTAAATGTATATGGAATATAATAAAAGAAGTTTTTACCTTAAATCGTTATAAAAACCTCTGAAACTTCTGTGGTGTACTTTAGTAGTCTTGTTTTTTCTTGTGGCTGAGTTTCAGCGAGATTGGGAGAGTTTAACTGTACATTCCCCATTTCATTGGTTGGGGAATGTAGAGTTTAAAAACTCTCCCAATCTCGATTTACTGCAATCAGTAAATGGGGGGATTGGGGAAGGGCCTGGGGGGTACTCCCTATATTTGGGTGGTAGGTATATGACCGTCGTCTCAGTTTTAGGAGTTAAAACTGCCAGTCCGGTATTTTTTAGGGGTCGGTTGTTATAAAAAATCCTGTGTTAAACCAAGAGCCTGCTATTTTTTAGGGTTGAAAACCCGCAAGCTATTTGACTGCTTGCAGATTCGTGTTTTAGCAAACGTGCGTACTGATAAGAAATTCATCCCGACCCTATTGACCCCGAAGTACTCCCCCCCCCCCCCCCCCTTCCCCCAGGAGCGTAGCCAGAATTTTTAGGAGGGGTGGGGGTTCCAATAAAAACGGTTAGTCTAAAGCGTTGTTGGCGCTGGAGGGGGGGTTCCGGAATCCCTGGAACCCTTCCTGGCTACGCCCCTGCCCCCAGCCTCCGGGGGAAGGGGAGGGCTAGCACTATCTTGAAATGATATATAGTTAACAAAACGTCTCGTGGCGTGGCGCACCAATTCTATGTTGCTTCTGAGGCACAGACAATTTGTTTCTGATTCTGAATATGGAAATGTCATCAATTTTAACTTGTGCGCCCGCAGACTGGGATGCGGTTAGCCGGTGCACTTTTGGTGGCCTCGTCTAAAGTGTATGCCTTTTCCATTCAGTGGCAGTGTTCAAACCAAAAACGCAAAGTTGTTGAATGGTACTTAATATATCGCTAACATCTGAACATTTCAAGTCTACCACACGTCTCATTATTGTTTTCAGTATCGATTTTAACCGGATGGCTGCTCGGCTCTTCTATTACCGGATAGCCAATCAGCAAAAATTACTGAAGATAAACAAGACGTAACGTGTATTAAAGTACTCGAGTGTTGAATCGAATTCACAAAAAAGTGACAATCGCTTGTGATTGTTAAAAATCATTTAATATTATTTATGAAAAGAAATTTCGTTATGTTGAATTCTGTCGTTTAATTGGAACTCAAAAGTACCTGAGTTATAAAACGCTCTTTTTTCACATCAGGGCTCATTATACTTTTCAGTAACTATGAAAATGTTTTGAACATAAAGACTGCTACTGAAGCCAGTTTTTCATTGGTACTTTAAATTTATAGCTCTAAGGGCTTTTCCAACACCTCTTTTCAACTGTGCATTCAGTGCGAATAAAGTTCAAAACGTACGACGGCGATTTATCACGTCACATGGTTCGAAAGGACGCCAAACTGCTCTATACTAGCCTTTACAGCGAACTAGCGAGTTTCTGCTCAAACACTCGGCCACCAGCCATGTAAACGTCACCATGATCTATGAATTTGACCGGGAAAGCGAGATTAATTTCCCATCTTCCATATCACGTGACCTCACACATACCTAATGAGCTTAAAAAGTTTTTCAGTTTTGGCGCTAAAATAGGCATTTTGTCTTCGTAAATTCTCTAAAACTAACACCCCTGTTCCCACCTTGGTAGTGGCAAAATAAGAACGGATACGGTCACCTGGTAGTTTCTTACTAATCTTTAGGCTTTCCCGTGGATAAGACACGATAAAAAGATAGAATCTATAAAAAGTTCTACGGTTTTCACGCGTTAAAATTTAAAATTTAAAAACGCATTGACGTTTCAACTTCACTTGTAGAAGGCTTCATCAAAATGATAAGAAGATAAAATACTAGCTGATAAAAGTGAGTAAAAACTAAATTAGCATAAGTAATAAAAGAATGAAGAAACTATTGTTCGTGTGTTAAAAGGGAAGGTACAATAGCACAGTAAATCATGCGGTAAGGTTTTCCTTAATGAATTGTTTCCAAGTAAAACTGAGTTTGTAAGAATCGTCTCTGTTACAAAAATTGTTAGGGTGTTTTTGAATTTTGCATAGTTCTTTTTGAATAGTACAACCTTGTACATCATTTTCAAAAGGAACATGTGGTGGTCGAATCTATTAGCAATCTCGTAACCAGGCCCTCACCTGTGAAAGAGTCTGAGTACTAATTGGCCCACTGATCCTGATCAGGTACCTCTGACAGTTGACCAGCTTTTTGAATTGTTCATCACCCCGAAACAATTCGGCCACACTCACTGGTGTGTCAAATCCCCTGAAGAAAACCTTATCTTATTTGCGATGTCTAAAAGAAGCTATTAATATTAAAAAGTAACAACAATACTTGGTTCTTTAGAACACAAAAGAAAGTTTTTTAGACAACAAAAGATGATAAACAGATAGTTCAAAAGACGCTGTTTGAAAAATACCGTTTCTTTGAGCTTTTACCTGGCTGAGAAAGATAACAGGAAAAATAATTATTTGACAAGAAACAGGCAACAATAAACATGGCCGGATTAAGTCAGAGCTTTCGATACGCATTCGTGTTTTTTGTCTTATTTCAAGGTTAGTATATTATTACTATATTTGTTGTTGTTGTTGTTGTTTAATACAAGTGTTCTGAAATGAGAAACAGTGCACAGCAGTTCTTGTTTATTTTAAACAAGTTTACATTTTCCGAAAAGAAACAGGTCCCAATTAACACGAAAACAAAGGGAAGTAAGTTATCAACTGGTGATGTTTAGTCTGCTTGGAACCTGTGGGCCATTCCACTGAGTCTGAAGATGTTAAATTCTGTTAACATTTAGCGTGCTTATTTTTTTTTAATTATAAAATATCGACAAAATTACAAGCTTCAGAATTTGCCGAAGCAATGAACTTTTTAGAATCTACTAGCAAAGACTAAGAAAATGAACGGCCATTTTGTGGGTTTTCAAGCAGTGGTTTTAAAGTTAGAATATTTTTAGTTTATGTAAAACCGTTCGGTTTTAGCAGGAAAAGAGCCTGTTAAGTTTCTAGCTCGCGCAAAGAAGAGAACTCAGCCACTTTTTCTCCAAAGTGGCTTTTTTGTTAACTCAAACAAATACACAGACATAAACTATATATGTTACTAAAATTGAGACTAGCAATATATAGTTTCTGGTGTCATCGTCCGCGATGCAAAGCCACACACAAGTAAAACTGACCACCTTTCTTCCTCGCGGTCGCGAGGTAATTTAAATTTACCACCATCCATTACCGTATTTTTCCACATTTTTACATCGACAGGTGTTAAAACATCCCTCTTCGCTTTTCACAAATCAGCCATTCAGGTTAGCCCGTTTATTTTGTTGGCTACATTCAGAGCAGTTACAGCTGATGTACAAACTTCTGTTGACCAGAGCAATCTTCGTAGTGCCGGACCACTTGTGGCTAAAGAAACAAATGGCCGGAAGAAGACAGTTTCTGAAAGTACGTATCATTTATTCGGGGGCGAGAATCCGTACATGGACACTGCATTGAATGACAAGGAGTACACCGAGCGTCTGGCTGAAAGCAAGATCTCTCGGGAGGACAAGGGACTGTTGTATAGAAAGTCAATCAGTCTTGTAAGGAAAAAAACAAAGTTGACAAACAATTTCGGAACAAAAGCTCTAACAGTCGGCGTAAAGACAAGGGGTATTGGGAGACAAACGACGGACGTATTTTCAAACCAACAAAAAGATAGTAGGGCGAATAAGAAACGTGTGTTAGCTGTTTCAAGAGCAAAGGCGGAAAGTTTAGACGGCTCGACCATAACAAAACAAAGCAAAAACAACAATTTCAAAGTCAGGGCTAACACAGCACAAAAACGGACAAAAATAACAAAGAAAGGCATCGAAACTTCTTCTCTTCACAGAATGATTCCTAAAAGTACAAAACAGCGGCATAAATATACACCACATAGCCATGGAAAACGTGTGTTTGTGCCTGAAGACGATGTTAAAGACGCCGAAAAGATTGCAAGCTACTCTGCCAAGTCGAAGGAAAAGAAACACAGCGAGTCTGGTGTGGGAAGGCACAAACTGAAATCTTTCAGTCTTCCGTACAACTCGCCTATAACAAGGGATGACGGCGAATACAACATGCTTTCTCGATTACTGGATCAGAATGCTTTAGGATTTGGTTCCAACTTGGAGAAGCAAGACAAAGAATTTACTATACAGCAAATTGAAAAATATACAGATGCTAGTTCCAGGCTCCCAGCGGGTTTTACTGTTCCAACGGGAGGCATTTCCTCCTTTTCTGACACTAGTAATCTCGATGTCAGTATCGGTGACATTGCAGATAGTGATCAAAGGCCACAAGATTTGAATCCGTCCAACGTTTATGAAAAGTCGTCCATTCCTAAAAGATTCGGTTACGTTCCAAAACGTAAGCACATGCGCAGTAATAACAAAAGATCTGAGCCTCAATTTCCTGTTCGTCGATCACATTTTAGTCACCGCGGGTCATCTACGCCCTACAAAAGGGCCGATGTTTCAGTCTATGAAAAAATCTCTCGTTTTACAAAGTTCCCGAAAATCAGCTCAGTTTTCCCAATTTCTAAGTTTTCTATCGCCCAACGTTTTCCTAAACACCCGCCTTTTTCTGGGGGAGAATCTGTCGAAACATATCATCCTTTGGAAAGACTACCTGCATTTGAAAGAATTCCCGATATAGACGACGAAGACGACGATTATTCAAAGGTTCTACCACCGCCGCCGCTCCCGCCGACACTGGTTTCGCGAGAACATACGAGCCAACGCGAAGCTACTCCGCGAGACGAAGCCGAGCCGATCGATGAGCCTGCAGCTATCAGAGAGCCCGCTCCAATCCCGGAAATAGTTCCGATTCCCGATCTCCCCCCTATAAAGGAGATTCCACCTATACCGGAGAGCCGGGAGCCGCAGTCAAAACCATTGGACCCTAAAAAGACTTTTGAGAAAGCAGAGAGCAATGGTGGAGTAAAGAAATCACAGAACTAGAAATGAAATTAGTGAAGCTGTTGAGATGATCTGTTAACTCTTCTACAGTCCTGTCCATCAAGATCTGTTTGAGTTGGTTCCTGTGCTTGATGGGCTGCACGTAAAAGAGATGAACTCGAAAGATTGAGAACATGGTTTTAATCACCTCTTCTATGCATCTATCATGTGTTCTTGCTTTATCAACGAAAGGTAAATGTAACTTATATGTTATCCGCGAAACCATGCTACCACACATCTCCACCAAACTGGAAACCTCTTGCTTTCAGGTTAGGTTTTAATATCCATGCATTTTCGTTTATTGCTTCGTACTGAAACTTCATGAAAATACAAGTTTAACGGCCAATGCCACTCCTTTCGTTGTAAATTCCTCTCAATCTCGTGTCCAGGCGTTTTCTACTGAGGGTGGAAGAAGGAGCCCTGGAACTAAGCTTGGGCAGTACAGTGACGTGTTGTAAAAACTCTATTTCCCGAAATCAAAGAATGCTTTTCTATCTTGGCACTCAGTCAAAGCTCAGCAATGGCTTTGATTTTGTTTTTACGCAACTAACTATCAATGGTTTGACATGACTTTTCAATTTACTTGTCCATCACAAAGAGCCTGCTAATAAAACTTTTTCGAGCACAGGAACTGACGAGAAAAAACAGTTGAGCTGGTTGCCTCGCGAGGGGGACGGCTCAGTCAGTTCTTCTTGTTTCCGTTAAATTTTTTGCGAGCCTTTTTTTGTCTCGCGAGGCATGCAGCTGTGCGACTATCAAACACGATAGATGTTATTGTTTGCCTCACCGTCTCGCGAGGTGAAAGTCTCACAAAAGAATTGCCGCACACGAGAGGAATTGGCCGAGCCCTCTGTTTGGCAAGGCAATTAGCTCAGCGGTTTGCTGCCGTGACGCAGATAATCACATGCTACGTCACAAAGAATTTATGTGGATATCACCGATGTACCATTATAGTTTCTCACAATAAGCAATAGGGGGAACTAATATATGTCAGTGGATGCTTAAAATTAGTTTTTCTAATGTACAAAACTTTAGAAAGTTGGCTGAAACATGCAAGTTATTTCTAAATTGAAAATTACCTTGATACTTATTATGTTAATTTTTGCTTGTCAGCCTTTTCAAATAAAACTGGTGTATGATTGATAAAGTTGACATTACATATAATTCAGGAGAATTTTAACTGTACGGCTTTATAGTCGTTGAACTGACTGCTTTTCGATTTAAAATTTATTGCTCTTTTCAGGTATCATGAAGCGACGTTTTCAAAAACTAGTTATCAATATAATTTTTCTCTGTAAAGAAAGCCGAACTCTTGAAAAAATGTAAAACATTAAAAAATGGAAGTTAAAAAGTATAAGTTTTAATGAAATGCCCTTGGCGTACACAACAACTGACCACCTTTAGAAAAGATAGAAAAGTTTTGTTTTTATTTAAAATAGTATAGTACGATAAATAAAGCAAAATAAAACCAGTTTCTAATTTACAAATTAAATAATCTAAATGTTACAACCTAGGTTATTTACCTGTTCACAAACAACCATTAATATATACAAACTGCTTATATACAAACTTTAAGAAGTTCGGTAAATACACATCACGCTTCTTAAAGGAATCCTTCACTGTGATAACATTTTTGGTCTTAAATAACATTTTTGTCAAGTTATCAGCAGCTCAGATTTGATAATCGTGTACATAAACAAAACGCCGAACAATTTTGTTTGATCATTTCCGCGGTTTGAATTTACCGAACGCCGCCATTTTGAAATGTGACGTGTTTCGGTTGCAGTGCCAGTCTTCACTCTCAATGAATACGATGGCAATGAACGAGTGGGGGTCTGGCACTGCAACCGAACACGTCACATTTCAAAATGGCGGCGCGCGGTAAATTCACACCGTGGAAATGATCAAACTAAATTGCTTAGCAACCCAACACGTCACATTTCAAAATGGCGGCGCGCGGTAAATTCACACCGTGGAAATGATCAAACTAAATTGCTTAGCAACCCAACACGTCACATTTCAAAATGGCGGCGCGCGGTTAATTGAGCAAACTAAATTGCTTTGTGTTAGATTTATGTACAGGATTATTAATTTGAGCTTCTGATATGGAGAGAGACTTGATAAAAGTTTCATTTAAGATCAAAAATGTTATACAGTTAAGAATTCCTTTAAGAGCTTATGCTACCACTGCAGCCGGACTTGGACGGGGAAAGCGTTTTGCCGAATTAATCAACGAACGAACTTGCCGGTCGCTAGGTAACCACGTCACTTAGCATCGATGCTATCTCACCACAGGCAACCCTTCTCGAGCAGCTAACATTCTCTTTCGTGCTCGATGAAAAGCATCTGCAAGCAAGACCAGGTATCAGTCGAATTCGAGACAGTCTTGTCTCTTTAGCTTGTAAACTCTCTATTATTGATCATTTAACATACCCCAAGGCTATGAAAATGCTGCAGACATTTAGTTTGTTTAAATTTGCATTGAAGTATAACGAAGTATAACTTCGTTCTTTGATTGTGTCTTCCAATAAAAACGAGACTCCATCATGGCGCGAACTGCACTGTGGTCGCAACACAATGAATTCTGGTTAAAGGAGAGCGAAGCAATGAAATTTTTTCTAGATTTTGATAAATGTATGAATTGCTGTTCGCCCACTCGACTTGCCTATCGCATATCGGAATGTACATTATTTCAAAGTGACTTTATAAAACATCAAACGCCAATACAGCCGCGTAGCTTTAGCTTTCAATAGCTGTAAAACGATGCACTGAGAGAGGAGGATAAAGGCTTTGCACCGATTGCAACTTTCGAGCCTGATAAAACACCGATGTTATCATAAAGAGCAGCTATAATCTCATCATTAGATAACTACTGCATTTGGTTTTCCCAAGTTTGCAAAAGAAGTATTTTTCCCTCCAGTGTCCCTATCCGCGTTTACGTAGTCTGCGGTACAGTAGCCAAACAGATGTCAGACTAATATATCGTGTCTTTTGAAAAGGTACCTTAACCGCCCTGTTCCAGTCAACTCAGCCGTATAAATGAGTAACAGTTTTTTTTGCTGGGAGCTAACCTGCGATGGATTAGTGTTCTGTCCAGGGCGAGCCTAAGACTCATCTTTCGTTTAACTCTATGAACATTATGAGGTAAGCATCGTCCAAATGAGCCGCAACGCCCGCGGAAAAATTAGTTTTCAAGCTTTGTTATTGACGTCCAACAAACTTTGCCAGAGCAAGTGTCAGACAAGATTACTAACACAGAATGTTTATAAAAGCAAAACTATTTTTACCTCCAAAATCGTTTGGCCATCTGATTCCATTGCACAGTCACAAGTTCTAATACTGTTATTCCTTGACTAAGGTCAACTCACCAAACGAACAAAAGCTACCCACATGCTTATTTACCCAAATTTTTTTCGAGTAAAAAAATGAAATCGCTTATGAAGATGGAAACATTGGCACTTTGGAAAAATAGAAGTGCAAGGACGAGGGCTGCACAGCAACAAAATTAAAATACTCTATTTAAATACTGTAATTTGAGAGCAGGTTCGTTTTCACTTCAGACTTTTTGAAACACTTACCCACGACCTGCCCTAGTGAGTCCAACGCATTCAGACCCCTGTCAAATCCAAAGAACAGGATATCAAGAAACACAAAAAAGTGGATAACAAGAGCTTCATATATTTCCATTTACAGTTTTATTTTTTGCTCTTATATGATTCAATCGTCTTCTAAAAGCCTGTGTTGCGTTTCAGGCAGGGTGGGAGAGGAGGCAAAGTGTAGAGTAGCCATGCTATTAGGTAGAAGAAAAAACAAAAATCATTAGACGCCATCTTGTTTGGAGCAAAAGCAGAATGGGCTAAATTTGTTTTGTTCATTTCTCATCTCATCTATTAAGCTTTTATTCAGAACGAGATCTACAATACGACAGAACGAAAATAATTTAAGCAAACTATGCCTCAATTTGTTCTGAAATTTATGATCTTAAGTATCACTTACCCCAACCTGTCCAGGAGAGTTCGGGTACGCCGGGTGGTTTTCTTAGAATCCATAAAGACTCTGTAACAGACACGTGCACATTTCAAGTTAATTGATTTCGACAGAAATAACAAGTACTCCTATTTGTAGCGTCTTTAGCAAAGCACCCGCCCCACGCTCCAAACTCTCTCGCCTAGACTTCACGATTTTCATTTATCGAGCATACGCCACCGAGAAGACGTAATGAATAAACGCTTACAAATGTTACAGATGTTACTCTCTAAGGAATTTTGAAGATAACGTGTGCGTGCTTCCGGCCAAATATTCGAAATTATTTATTGTAATTGGCCAACCAGTACTTTAACTTTATAGTTATTTTGAGAAACCAAACCCTTTAGAACATTTAGTAAATGTATTATCAAACCAGTTGTATTATAAGGGTAAATAAAGCTGTTATTGTTACAGCAAAGGCAGGATCTTCTCCTAAGTCATTCGAAATTATTTGATGTAATTGGCCAACAAATATTCAAAATTATTTAATAACAACAAATATTCGAAATTATTTAATGTAATTGGCCAACCAGTACTTTAACTTTATAGTTATTTTGAAAGCCAAACCCTTTAGAACATTTAGTAAATGTATCATCAAACCAGTTGTATTATAAGGGTAAATAAAGCTGTTGTTGTTACAGCAAAGGCAGGATCTTCTCCTAAGGCATTTTACGACCCTGCGTGAAGGTCCGGCACCGGGAATCGAACTTGGGCCTCCCGTACGACAGACTGGCGCCTTACCAACTGGGCTAACCAGGCGGCGGTTAACAACAACTGTTCACGAAGCAACTACATAGACAACTCCGTGCTTCCTTTGTAAAAAGCACGTACAAAGACAGCTCTCTGAAGTTTCTCTGTATTATTCCTTTAAACTTACTGGCATTGCTGGACGACGTTCAGTCTTACTGTAACACTTCCAGAGGTGGCGGTTCGGAAGTAGTACTTACTCAGGACTTTCTCCTATCGCAAAATTACCAAAACATAATATAAGGTTTGTAACTGAAGGATTTTAACATGAACCAAAACAACAACCGGAAAAACAGATTCATAATTGTAAGTAAGCTTCTTATTGGATAACGTTGACAACAGGAAGAACAGATACATTGTAAATAGTAATCGAAGGCCGCTTCTACGTATATGAATAATGTTGACAGGAAGAACAAATGCATTGTAAATAGTAATTGGTGGCCGCTTCTACATGGATAATGTTAACAAAAGGAAGAACAGATACATTGCAAATAGTAATTGAAGATCGCTTCCACATGGTTAACAACAGGATGCAGAGCCAAACTGTGGATAACAGTTGAAAGTTTTTGTTATCCTTTTTAACAACTTGCATTGATTTAAATCAAAGACTTTTCCTGGATTTTTCAGGTATTTTGTTTTTGTTCTTGAAACAAAAATAGATAAGAAATAATGGGGTTATTTTAACTTTTCGTGACAGTGAAGATTGAGCTTTTTCATGTACCTTACTAATTTCCGAGGACTTTCGAGGCTTGGTTTTTAATAATGCCTTTAAAAGGATTCTGGGAGCCCTTCAATTTTTTTTATTAATTGTCTTTAAGCTATTACTAACCACATTCAATACTCTTTTAGGACAGTGAACTCAGTACATCCTGCCACGTTCTCTTCGATCAAGCTCTCGAGATTATCTATCTTTTCCTTAGACTACTACCTCCTCCTAAATTTCTGCAACTGCAAAACTTTGGAACGATCTTCCACAATATTTCCGCAAAATAGATGACTTAGGTATTTCTAAATCTAGACTTAAAACTTTTCCTTTTAAATCGAGCTTTTACATTTTAACTGATGCAGACGCTGAATTGTAACTAATTAGTATCAATAGTTTATTACTGTAAGAGCGTCGAGTATACAGGGTGCTTCCCGGTCTAACAAACAAGGAAGTCTCTTTAAGGTAACAGTATCTTACATCTGTTCCTGCTGGCTGTTGAGGGTACGTTGGATCCTCAAGTTCTGGCGATCCTCCGATGAAGAACCGATTCAGCTGTGGTATAACACCATTGCCTAAAGGTCTCCATGTGTCTATCACAACAGTATGGCTACCTAGGGTAAGACCACGTGGGTGTAGAATTGTAAAACATCTCAGAGGCTTTAAAGTTGATTCATAAAGTAAACTACCTTAAAACAAATTGCTTACTGAAAAAAATTACTGCACGAAAGGACGTTTCGACCGTATCACATGGACTTCTTCAGGGTTCTACCGATTCAGCTGTCACCAGGCCCAAAGCCAGGGCAAAATGTTAACCGAAACAGTATGAATACTGTTTGGTCTTGTGAGCGCTAGGACGCAAGTAAATTCTAGGAGCCGGGTACCGGGGGCATACTCTCCTGGAAATTTTTTTGAAACTTAAATCGTTAGGATCGCTTAAAATGCACCTTATTTTGTTACAGGGTTCTTACTCTTTTGACTTGGAGTTAGACTCGCGGAGACGCAGTGCGGTACAACTGTGCGAGAGTTGAATCATTTTCATTCCTGGAGTTGAACTTGATAACGCTTCCAAACATGTCCCAAAATAAACATCCCTTTCTTTACCTAGTTAATCTTGCATTGTTCAAGGAAAAGAGAAAAATAAAGCTACTCTTGATGTATTGAGGAGAAAAATGACAACACTAGGTCATGGAAAATCGAGAAAAGTCATAAAAAAGTCATGGAGTTTCAGAAAGTTAAAGAGTAAATTCACTTTCTGAAAATTCCATGACTTTCACGATTTTTGAGGGGTTCGACGGTATTACAAATCATGGTTCTTTTAAACACGTTGTGAATTAGGCCATTGTTCTTGCTTTTCTTGGTTTCACTTCCTCTCTTGACAAAATCGTGTGTTTCAATTTCTGCTTTTCAAACTAACTTCGCTTGCAGAATACAAGGAAACGACCTTGTAGAACAAACAGCACCAGCCCAACCCCAACGATGACCGTTCCAATCCAATCCCCCTTCCTCCACCCTCACGTCGTACCTGGTTTGTTGGGAATAGTTACATAACCATATCCCTCTGTGCGAAATCGTTCCCAACTATCGATGGAAAGAACTTCAAGAAAAAGTATTGGCCAACGAATAAATCCATCTGAAGGAAATAACATGTTAAGAAACCTGCATCAGTTACAAATAGTAAATCGTGGTCAGATGTAACACTTATTAGGTCTGAAAACAGATTTGCTTTAGAGCCACACGACTAGATCAAACAAACGTATTGTCCCTGACTAGGATTACAAAAGGAGTGGGACTTAACTATAGAATACCCCACTTTTCACGGCAATTTGTTTCTGCGCTTTCCTCGTTCTTTAAAAACCCATGCGCATTAAAACAAAAAAAAAAGTGGCAAAGTGTTGCGATGCTATTCGAAAGTTGCTCCATTACTAGTTTGCAAACGGTGTAGTAAAGAGTGGCAACAGAGATTAGCCAATCCTCACCAAGATCAACATCGAATCTGCGACAAACACCGTGATGTACGAAAATTACCGGTATCACAATTTATGTTTCATATTAGAAACAACAGCAGTCCAGCAAATTTTCAAAATATCTTTATGCTGAATAGTCAGATACGTAACTATAACACCAGATCGATAAAACTATTTCATTTACCTCGTATAAGAACTAAGCTTTGTCAATTTTCAATCAAATATCAAGATCAAATGACATTCAATTAAATGAGCTTCCATATCAAAGAAAGCACCACTTACTCTTCATTAACCAAGAAAACTTAAGTTCGAACTCATTTCAAAATATTAACCAAGTCTAATTACTGATATCTGCACAACTTGTCACCTCTTCTCTAACTCTCTTCAATGTATCACATGACTACATAGGAGGATGATTGAACTCTTCAATAAGCCTAACCACTTCCTGTCAATCATCCTTGCCGTTTCATTTTTTAACTACAGTAATATACACAAAAACTGTAAAAATATACCAAATGGCAAACAAATTGGTACTCGATACTTGACTTTGGTTAATCATTGGATATCTTACCGGCTTAGTCAACCATGGTTCAATCCGGATGTGTTTTTAGGACCAAAAAGAAAAGCTCACCTGCATCATCGTCTGTACTCCGGTACACCACTGAGAACTCAAAGGGAAAGCAAAAATGAGCCACGTCATCCTGTTTGTGACAAATAAAGGGTTTGTTACGGATTCTAATAAAAGAAACCAGAATGTAATCTTCTATCCATCAGGGCCCGGTTGCACGAAGCCTGGATAAGCTATCCACTGGATAAAAGCTAATGGTCGTCACTAATAAATCAAAGATTGTTTGACTCTTTATTGATCTCTGGTTGTTAAGTGAGTGGAAGACGTCTAAAGTAATAGTTTAAATGGTGTCAAATAACTTCCGTTATAGTTTTACTGCATAAGATAGAAAGCACTTGTCCGGCGGATAGCTTATCCAGGCTTCGTGCAACCGGGCCCTGAGTTACATCTTTTTAGGTTGAATTGTTTTGGAAAGTACTCAATTGAGCAACTCTTGCAAGATATTCTGTGACATACCTTTTCAACAGCTTTCGTGACACATGTCTGGGTAACACCAGACATTATATGCGAGTCTTCTGGATTCCATTCTGTATAGCAAAGCAAGGACAATGGAGAAATTGAGTTTTAAGCATTAACGTATACACTCACGGGAGAGGTGAATCTTTTCACGCTTTCCTCAACTACGTTACAAATCCTTAACTAAAATGTCTTCAAGGAAAGATTTCCAAAGCAAATGTCTACGGGTTGAGGAACTTATGTATTTTGTCAGTTCTAACCCCCAAACAAAGAAGGTGTTAAATAAGACTTAACGAAGTATCAAATGTTCTTGTCACATGAAACCTGGGGATTTTTTCTCTTTCTCTAATTGAACCCGTCAGTGAGGGAATATCGTAGCAGTTGGCTTTTTATTCTAGATCTTCAATACTTTTGTAAGCAATGGTCACAAAGGGGATGGGGGTGGGGACATTTACCACTAGCTTTCATTGCAAGCGTCAACTAACAAGCTTTTTGATCAGATTTTAATGCAAGGTAGTATTTGGACTTGCTGAGGGGGGGGGGGCATTTAACAGTTTGCAACTTCCAGTTGTAATGGGCCTGGTTTTCTTGGCTTAATCTTTGAACTGTTTAATATGATGATGCATTTCCAAAAGGAATAAAACTAACCTACAACTTACTTGAAGGCAATTCCAAGAAGTAGTGCACATACAATCCATCATACTCAAAACCTTTAGCTGATACTGTCGTACAAAGCATAATCATTGATTAGTCTTGAATGCACGAACACAATCATTGCCTTAAGGTTAAAAGCGTAACAGCAAGGCAATGGAACTCTTACCGATTTCTCCAAGTATTGTCATTCTCAGAACCCCAGGCTCAGGCTGAAAATACAGTAAAAAAATTTGATTACCTTAAAGTACCAAAAAATTTTACTTGAGGAGTTGATTATCAGTGACAACAAAAATTCTAACAACAAAACAAGAACAATCATATCAAAAATATTAAAAGCTTTAATTACACGAATCTTATGACAATATCTTTAAACATGGCCCTAAGCAACCTGGAAATTTAGAAAACTAAGAAACTTTAACTAGGGAGAGGATGGGCTAAATTTGGGTATGTAATAGGAAGAGGACGATTTGAGTTAAGGTACTATCCATGTGACCTTTCACTGGCCAAAATCTGTAGTTGTTTAATGATACCACAGGTGGGCCAAGTCTAACCAGAGACTTGGGCTCGCATCACTTTCAAATTGGGTGTTCATTGGAATCCCTCACTTTGAGGGTTTGTTGAAGGTGTTGACCAAGGTTATCACCCAAAGAGAATCTGATTTACAGCCCCCTCCCTCTCACTGCCAACCCTGCCAACCCAACCCAGTCTAACCATTTCAAATTCCAAGTTAATACTACTTACCAATGGAGTAAAGTCTGTGCCTACTTGTGAGGCAAGGAACATGGTGTGCCTGTTATAGAGCTGGTTGAGAAAAAGAGGGCTGCTCATTTCAAAGAGTTATTTTTTTGCAATTATACGTGATTAAGAACATAGGTAATACCTTTTACTTTTTTATAGCTCCATAATCAAAAACAAGCATTTTTTAAAACACCTACAACTTGGAAACAGAACAAAACAACTTATCTCCTACTTGCATCTTCCACATTTCTCATCAACCTATCAATATTTTTAACCCTTTCAGCCCCATGCAACCATTTTATTAACCAACATCTAACCTCTCATTACACAGCACATACAAAGTAATTTGTTTTGTAATGAGAAAATGGCAATTGATAAAACTAGCTAAAGTATTGAAGATAAAGAATGAAATTCTCCAATTTAACTGATTACATGAAAACTATAAACTTAAGTTGGAAAGAATTTTATACAAGCACAACATTAGTTTGCCAGTGAATTTGGGACTGAAGGAAGTTGAACAAACAACAATATAAATTTTTAGTATTTTCTAAACTAATAGATTACAAACTTATTTGTTTTAATGATGTCATTTTGAAGTCTTTTATTATCGCTTAATTCATTCTTTAAACGATTGATCTTAACTTTGTTCTAACTTACCATGACCTTTCACCAAGTTGTTAATCAAAACTTTTGGTATGCTGTCTTTAGAAACATTTGAAACAACAACCATATATACCCAAGTGATAAACTGTGGTGTCTTTATCAATGAATCTCTCCTTGAGGAGAGAATGGAAGCATAGACAAATTTACCTCACTGAAACTCTTTGCTTCATGTTCCTTTTGATCTCTATTTAAATGACGAACAAAATATTTTTAGAAACCAGACATTCAACTGTCACTTTAACTGATACAAAATACATATAAATTTTTAAACATAATTTATACAAATACGAAACAGTCTAGTGCCGTACCTGGACATGACCTTAGAGCAGTGAGCCAAGGTATATTCATACACAACTGCAAAATTAAACAATTTAAACTGTTACAACAAGATTGTGTTCATGTATTAGTACACTCTTAGAATGATACACTGCAAACTTAAAATTATTGAACAGATCATATTTTTTTAGTTAGCATGTAAACACACTATACAAAGTTTAGTTAATTTAATAGTATCTTTGAGGCTTTTACATGTCATATAAATTAAAAATAGGATGGGGTGGCTATAGGGGGAATAGGATGGAATAGTTATAGAAGGAAAAGGATGGGGTGGCTATAGAGGGAGGAGGGTGGGGTGGCTATAGAGGGAGGAGGGTGGGTAGGCTATAGAGGGAATTGGATGGAGTGCCTATAGAGGGAAAAAGATGGGGTGGCTATAGAGGGAGATTGAAAAGGGTGGCTGTGAAGGGAGGATTGGGGTGAGTTTGGAGGAACAAAGATGTAAGAGAGAGGATGGGATGGCTGCAAAAGGAGGAGAGGGATGGTAAAGGATAATGATTTTTACGTTTTGTATGGTTTAATTTTTACCTTCATGAGGTTGGGTTGGGGTTGGGAATAGGAAGTGGGGATAGGTGGGCTCAAGAAACCCTTTCTACACTATATTTATTAGTAATGGGCACTGGAACCACTAGCCCTTATTTTTACCAACCTCTGTTTTCCCCACATGTTTCAATGCGATATGGTTGCTGGCCCTCGTTAAAGTCAGGCTTTACAAAAATTTGCCCATTTGCATCAATCTATATGATCATTCACAACAATAAGAGTTATCAATCATGCATCCAACCAAACCTTGGGTCACTGTGTACAAAATGTAAGCGATTTCTCTTTGTAAAAGTACTTTCTAGAGACACCAATTCAGAAATTTTTTTTGCATCAAATCTTGGCTGGTGGTGTGTCTTAGCCATATTTTGTAACTTTTGCTTCCATAATAAGAAAGTGGTCCAGTTTTTGCTTTAATGACATGAATATAAACTCTATATTACATGAAGGTCACAGTTTGTCACCATCAGTGGGAACTATCATTTTTCTCTGAGGAATTCTTAGGGAACAGAAATTACATTATAAAATAATTTCGATAATATGAATGCTCTGATTGGTAGCGGACCATTTTCTAAATCTGGATAGAAATCATGAATGAGGTCATTATTTCATAATACTTCTTCAGAAAATATTTTCTGCATTTCCATTCTCTGTTGTAATTTGTCAAGCGGCTTTCTTTAAACTAAATGCAAAATAGCCAAATACAAGCACAGAAGAAGTCAACTAGATCCAGAAACGGATGCAGAATACGTTTCTATCTTTAAACATGAATCCATGCTGGATCCGCATTACTAGCATTGCAGGTTAAAACTCAAGCTATAAGATCAAATCACCCACATTAGCATATGCTACATGTCGTTAGGTTGCTCTGCTGCCAGCAGGGTTGTCTCGATGGTGTGTAGTGGTATCACATTCGGACATGAAACCGAGGGACGTGGGTTCGATTCCCACTTGAGGCTTAACAGCATTTTTTTCCAAAGAAGTTTTCCGTTAAATTACTAGTCTTTATTTAATTTATCCATTCTCTGTTGGAAACACTTGAGTTTGTTGGCAGAACACTCGAAAATATTTTGAATCACACACTTTCAGCTGATGATCCAAACTTTCTCTCATGTTCTCCTAACAAGCCCACATGTTTCCTACATTAACAGATTATGGAAACACGAGAAAGCTTAGTTCTAAAAATACTTCTACTGTAATTAGTAACAGTTGATCTTTTATCTTAACAATGAACTCTTTTCTATTAAAGAAAATGTTT
>JAOBAT010106302.1:0-15165 GCA_026413305.1 Hydrozoanthus tunicans
CTTTTTACAAGGGTGAAAGCCAAAATCCAGTCGCAGATAAAAGTTACTTTCTTTTCCACATCAAGTTTTTATGTTAATTAGTATGGTATAAAAACTCCCTTAGCCTACGAGCTGCTCCATGAGTCAGTGCGCCGTATGGTGGTCGTACGGGGTGGCGTGGTCAGTATTCCAGTACACTTCATCGTATTTGCTTTCTAGTAGCTCTTTAAGCTGCTTTCCGTGTTCTTTGTCACGCACCTCTGCAACGACTTTGCACTAAACATATGACAAAACGATACTTGTTAACTTTTTCAGCTCCAGTCACTTTTGCAACGTCTAAATTCTCGCAAAACACATGCATGCAAGACTTGCAAGGTTCAATAAGAAGACAAAAAGCAAACGGTTTCCCCCAAACTATTTACACGAATAGTAAGAACCCTAGTTTGGAGAGTTCATCAACACACCGTTTTCTTGTTTAGGGTCTGAAAATTTAAAAACGAAGTTCTCCCGAACTGACAATACGAGGGGTTTGAATCCTAGTTGGGAAGTCTGTCAACACAACATTAGTCGAGCTGAAAGAATGCGTAAACTTGTAATATAGATAAGAAATTTCAATTTAAAATAACTTTTAAGATGAAAAATTGTGTACGTAAAAAATATGTAAAAAGGCGATTTTTGATTTTCTAAGTAAAGGTGTTAATGAATGCTCCTTTCGTTTGTTATCAAATAATCTCTGTGGTGTTACTGCTGTCAATTTCGATATTTAACAGTTTATATATAGTTTGATAAGTTCATGAAAAGGAGTCTGTTGAAAAACATGTTGAAAGAAAATGCCGTACCAACTAAGTCCATTAATCTCACTGGCTAACCTTTGAAAATCGACCTATCTTCCTACGGTAAGTTCATCCATTTGAAGTCGAAACATTAAGAATAATTCCATGTGGGAAACATAAAAAATCAAAAGGTTTTCTTTGCTTTTGATTCGGAGTCCTTTGACTGAATAAAATATTTTCACTTCACTTTATTATGTAACTGTGTTGTGCATTAGTTAGTGTACATTCTCAGAGTGAAAATCTCCAAATACATAAAACATGATGACTTCGGATAAAATGCAAATTGGATATGGCCGGAATCGAAACATGATAACTTGTTTATGGTTTGCTTCCTGTAAATCTTCTTGGAATAGTTGTAAAGAGCTTTACTATTTTTTTTTTTTATATTTTAAAAATGAATTACTGACCTGTAGACTAAAGATACTCGATTTGAGCCAAGCGCGTTCATGGAAGATGTCTTTGATGCTGAAAGGAAATAGAAAACTTATAATTAACCAAAGTGTTCCCATCCAAAAGCACATATAAATGAGTTAAGCACGTTTGGCAGCAAAGAAACTGACCTTGCTCCGGTTGACGCGATCAACGACGTTATCTTGGCCATGCCACCAGGCCTGTCGCTAATTGTGACGACAAATCGCACCATTCTCCCATCAGCTGCCAATCCACGGTCAATACACCGGCCCAAGACCGTAGGATCGATGTTCCCCCCACAGAGAGTTACAACAACTCTGTTTGAAACATAAAAATCAACACCTTTTAAATGAATCAAATTTATTGAAAAGCAAGTGAGTAACAACCACATAAAAAATGAATCAGCTATGGCCGAATATTAGTAGGTAACTACTAACTCTTGGCGGATGCTAGGACTAAACCAGAAACCTTGTGGACATAAGGCAGAATGGCTATTGTTCTCTTGACATTCACTTACAGTTCGCAGCTACAGCGCGAGTATGCATAATTATTTATACGCTCGGCAACCCTCACTGCTTATTGGTTGAAGACTTCGCGGGTAATATTTCAAGTTTTTAGTCCCTTATTCCCAAAACGCCAATGAAAAAGAGAGGTGTTGGTTTGATGGACAGCCGTTGAAAGTAATTAGTGAAAGCATTGTTCACGAGGTGAAAATTTTTCTCGACGTCTTTTTTTATAGCATGACTAACTTCGAGCTTTCTCCGCCTTTAAGTGATGGCTTGTTCAACGACGCCTTGAGAAGTCGCGGAAAACTGTTCAATGATTTGAAATGATAACTTCTGATGAAGTATAGAATTATTTGAAAAGTACTGATTCGACTTCTAGCCTTTAGTAATTTGGCCGGCCATTGAGACACATGTTTGTTG
Organism: Hydrozoanthus tunicans; assembly: GCA_026413305.1. Lineage (NCBI taxonomy): Eukaryota > Metazoa > Cnidaria > Anthozoa > Zoantharia > Hydrozoanthidae > Hydrozoanthus > Hydrozoanthus tunicans. The sequence goes on from JAOBAT010106302.1 coordinate 2,150, forward strand.
AAGTTGGTAAGTGTCAAATCTTGAGCTGCTCAATGCCGAGTAAAACCCTATAGAAGCTCTTTGAAAGGCAAAATAAATATAAAGGGACTTTTCAACCGATAAATAATCGTAGATTTATATAACTATTGGATGAAGTTCGACTGCTAGACAGCCTAACACGGTCTCTTTTTGTAACTAACCAACAGCATTTGCAAGAATAGAAAAGATCTTTTACGGTAACTTGTTCCATAAATAATTGATTCAAAATCTTACCGTTTGCCGTTTAGTTCGGGCAGTAAACCAGCCAACAGTGCTGCTAATCCAGTCGCCCCAGCCCCCTCGACTACAGCTTTTTCTGTCTCGACCAGTCGAAGCACAGCCAGTCCGATAAAATCCTCACTTAAAAGAGTGAAACAGAATGACATTAAGTTATCATAGTTAAAGACAAACGTTAAACGAGCAATAAAAACAATTAGTATCTACCAGCTCGGTTACGCGCGATTTGATTGGTTTAGAAATAGTAGCTATGAGACAATATTTACCTCCGAAATAGTAGATAATGACACCCAAACAAAATGGCGGACGGGAGAAGTCGCTTCGCGTCCGTTTGGGACCACGATACTAAAAACATGAAAAGTTTAAAACAGCCTAAAGAGTTTCACTGTTTTACGCAATTTACGACATTTTGTAGTTGAAAACTGTCAAAACAAGTTTGTTACACATACTGGGCTGCTCAAGCGTGAGTCTTGCCATGCTAAGTGATTCAACTGAGTAGCAAAAGTGTTTTTTTTTCCTTAAAAATTTTTCGTTTTCCTGAAAGGAACAGTTGTCTCGCTGGTATATACTAAAACACTTATTCTATTTCGATTTCTGTGGATAATGGCTTATTGAATATCTACCTCGCGCCTTTGGCGCTCAGGAGATATTCTGCCACTATCCACCTTATAAGTGTTAAATATATAATAAATATATTATACGGTGGCGCGAACATATAAGATTCATCTTCGAGTGGCAAAATAGAGAAAAATCTTTCCACAAGAGATAAACTTTATACGTTCAGGCCAAGGTGTAGATTTCTTTTTATCACCCAGTAATGAGTCTTTGTTTGCGCCGAAATGAGCGGGAAAAACAAAAAAATGACGTCAGCGTTATCTTCACTAGTGAGGATATGGAAAGAACGCCACTCGTATCCCGGATTAAATCTATGAGTGGCGCATTTTACAGTAAAACATCATTTCTATGTAATAAAACTGAACTACGAAGTTCACATATCAAAGTGTTCTACTTGTTTCACAGAAGCCTAAACTTAAGCAATATGTTTGTAATTATACACATACTAGTATCTACAATATTTGATAACAATCAAGATTTCTTATACCAGTGGGTAAAGGACAAATTCACTGGGTGTGTTTAAAATTGGGAATACTTTGTTGCTATATTTAGTTGTTTATGTTTTATAGTAAGATATCTACTATTTCGGAGGTAAATATCATCTCACATCTATTATTCTTGACAAATCAAACCGCGTGTAGCCGAGCTGGTACTATACTAAACCATACTGGTGCTAAACATGTTACTTTCTTGCTTTCTTTTCGTTGTCAAGTGAGCTGGACAAGAAGTGTATGATTACCGTTTTTTTTTCCTTTAATGCCTACCTGACGGTTACAACTCTATCCACAAGGTCTTTTGCGTTAAGAAAGGCATTTTTACCAACTCTTGGCACACACAAACCTACCATAATAAGAGAAACCTCATTATAATGTACTCATTGAATACGACACCTTCGCACTTCAGTAGAGTTAACGTCAATTCCGTTAACTTTTCCAATATTAAGGTACTACTGAAGCGAAATCTTCAAACCAGTTTAAAATATCGGGCTAAAATTAAAGTTTGACCCGTATAATTCTGCTTATGGAAACTTGTTACCAATTTCTTTTTTAAAAATTACGACTCGAAGACAAAATGCCTATTCTAGCGCTAAAGCTGCAAAACCTTTTAAGCTCCTTAGATATTTGTGTGATGTTACATGTTTATAAAGGCGGGAGATCAGTTTCATTTTCCCTGTTAAAATGATATGATCATGGCGAGCTTTGCGTGACTGATGACCCATTGTTTAAGGAAAAAACTTACCACTGAGTTCCTGCATGTTTACGCTAATATAGAGCATCTGGGATACCTTTCAAACCATCTGACGTCATAAATCGTCGTCGAATGGTTTGACTTTTATTTACACTAGTTGTGCTGTTTTTAAAAGCTTATTTCGGGGACGATGAACAAGGTTCAGTATCACTTAAACATTTTCCATCTTCCAACTTTGCCTACTGTTGATGACATCAACATTGTCGTCACTGGCGTTTGTGAAAGACTCGACAACTTACCGTCAGCTATTGTCATAGATGCCTGGGCGTCAATCTTGATAGGTTTACCGGCATCCATTGCGGCCTTGAAACTCGGGCACTCTTCAGATTCAACAGCCTGTGTTTTTAGAGAAAGCTAAGTTTAATGGTTGTATTTGCTTTTTTAGCAGTAATAATTTGACCTCGCTACATTTGTGTTGTCTTTTCAAGTTTAAACTGTAGTCTAGTATAAAACAAGATTTGCACTTCTTTACCATTTTGAATAAACACCTATACGAGTCTTCTTCATCATAGCAAAAAGTATAATGTTACATACTGTAAAGCGCATGTAGTCGTGCTTGAAAGTGGTAATGGTGTTTATTTATGTCTGAACTAAGAAGCTTAGATTTAGCCAAGTTTTTATCTAATGCCACACAAGTAGGCTTTCCCTGAACCAGGGACACTGCAATGTACATTCAGCATTCAGCGCCGAGAGATATAAATTGTTTTTACTTCATTCAAATTTTAAAAAACCGAAGTAAAAAGGACAAATGCTTTTTTTTCTCACAAAAATCATATTGTTTAACATTCTAAATTGACGAACCACATTTAAAGCAAAAATGACCAACTTAATTCGGCTTTTCGTTTCTTGTACAACGGCTCAGAAACGTCAGTCAGCGGTTGTTTATGACGTCAATGGTGGGGAACTATACGCAAGGCACATGTGGTCGGCAGGCTTAAGCGAATTTTAAGAAATGAATCAATTTTCCCATTGTTTTGAATAAAAGACACAAACCTTTTGCAACGTAATTTCTTCAAGCTGTATACAGAAAACTTGGAATACTGTAAACATTCGCCCCACCATTAATGTCATAAACAGCCGTTGACGAGGTTTTTTGCGCCTGCAATGTCTTACAAGGAAATTCGCGGAAAATCCAGTTTTTGTCTGGCGTTTCATGCCAACCGAAATAAAAAAAAGGGAAAAAAAATTAAAATAATCAATTCAATAATAGAATAACTAATTATTAAATTAATAAATCTTTTAAACATAGTTTCTATTTTCAAGTTAGCCACAATTGTTAATTTGTGATTTCAGTTCTCCTTTTCTAATAAGTTTGTTATTTTACACTGAAGCCTAATCATGTAGATCGGAAACGTTTGTTTCCTTACATATTTATATTTGAATATCATTCATTTTTCCCTGGTTTATTAACTATGTCCACCTTCATCTCAGTGACAGAATCTTCGACCACTTTTATAAGTTAGCCGAAGAGCGCCTACAAGCCTAGTTGGTAAGGCGCCAGTCTTTCGTGCGGGAGGCCCGGGTTCGTTTCCCGGTGCTGGACCTTCACTCAGGGTCTTAAAATAACCGAGGAGAAGATGCTGCCTTTGCTCTAACATCTGCAAACGGTTAGACCTTCGCGTCTTCTCGGATAAAGACGTTAAACCGTAGGCCCAGTCTCTCGATCTCCTATCGGGGGACTTAAAAGAACCCATAACACTTGTCGACAAAGAGTAGGGTGATCCCGGTGTTGTAGTCTGTCTTCTACTAACTGAGGGCAACTCTTACTGAACATTACTGTGAGCTGTATATAGACCCTCAATACCAGAGTCATTATTACTATTATTATTATTATTATTATTATTATTACAAGTTTACTTGCAGCAGTTGATTACGCTTCATCGTGTAAGTTTTATACAGTAAGTCGCTCTTCAAAACTTGAAGTTTCCACTTACAATGATCTTAATCTCGGGAAAGAGCGGTTTGACCGCATTTGCTATACCAGCCAACAAACCCGCTCCACCAGTGGGAACAATGATGGCGTCAACATCTGAGACTTGATCGATAATTTCTAGGCCGACAGTGCCCGCACCGGCTAGGATGTAAGGGTGGTCGTAGCTGTAGGAAGAAAATAAAACACTATTATGCATGCGCATTCAATTAAGCGTGGGAGAATGAACTCTTTTGTCGAGAGTAAGGGTAGACAGGGGAACCTTTGCTAGTTGCGCCTTGTTCTTCCATGATCATCTGGCTGGTTCCTCAAAACCCCGATTAACTTAACCCAGGGATAACTCTTAACAAAACCTATGGGTTAGAATGGTAATTAACCCTGGGTTAGCACTAATCGGGTTTTGAGGAACCTGGCCCTGAACTCTATTCACAATACTCAACTTCGAGGCGCGAAGCCAGAACATCAAAATAACAAGTCTAGCGCACGTGGGTATGCAGGTGCATGGAACTTTGAATCCCAAGATGCAGTAATAAATGCAGTTGAGCACTCCTTCTTCGCTCAGACTCTGATCAGCGCTAAGGAGGAAGGTGGAACGGCCCACCCTTCCCAGCCCTTCTTTGCTAACAACCCGTGTTTGGATTGGGAGTCGATGCCATTTCCACCTCCTCAAGCGTGCTCGATCAATTGTGAGAAGTGAGTGTTGTGAATTAGGATACTGTTACGTTTCCAATATTTATCTCAAGTTTAACTCTGATCGTTAATTGACGTAAGTTTCACGGCAGCTGGTATCGGTACACTTTTTTGATCAGAAAAATGAGACAATTTTTTAATTAGAATAAGCTTAAGAAGTTAAATCAATCCTGACAGTTATTTAGCGTTCTAATAATGTATGCATGTGAAATAAGAGGTATGGCTGCAAAGCAGTGTGAGAGTTTAGGATTTCTTAACTCAGTTACCTTCTATTATAAAGATATTGTATGTCTATTACCAAAGCAACCGATATACATTTTCACGTTATCTGATTGGCTCCCGTATCTCGCGATGTCCATCACTCTTACTTGATTTTGAAGGGGTAATCAAAATGGCCTTGCGTTTCCCGTCAGTTCCAGACAAAGAGACTTCTGTTTTTAACGAAGAAGCCATTTCAGAAAACACGAGCAGTGCAATAAATTTGGCTTTTTGTTTTCAACGGTAAGAACAAAATATAATTTCTTTTAGAATTTGCTAAATAATAAGAAAAGCCTTAAGTAAGAACGTAACCAAAACTCACGAGCTGTGACAGTACGCGCGCTTGCTAAACTGATGGAAAAGAAAGTTTAAACATTATCTTTTTTTTGAAAATAAAGCGCATTTCCGTCCTATTGTTTTGATAGATACTAAAACAACTATCTATATGTCTGTCACGCCCTCACAAGCCCCGGCGCATACAACGCAAGAAGAGTGAGAACTAGCCGAGACCTTTGCCTTGCGAGGCAGAGAACCCAGAAAGTTAACGTTCAAGAAATCTCCTGTGAGGGGAAACGTTTTTTGTAAACTCGCTTTGTAAGGCAGTAAGACTATATACTAGTAGCTGAGTTTATCTTGAAATTTAAGAGCTGGTATATACAACTCTTTAGAGTTAGTCGTACATCATTTTTCGTCAGTCACTTTTTAGCTTTTTTTTAAACACACGGGCACCAAATCATTTTCAAGTTGAAAGAGAAAAGCCGTGTGACAATTTCTCTTCGATAAAACGCACAAAAAGGGTAGAAAATCAACATAACTGTGTTAAAAATGCTAGGCTACACGAAGTTACCCACCCGTTGATATAAGCAAGCCCTTTTTCATCTGCAAGCTTGAGAGCGTACGCTTTTGCCTGAAAAGATAATAAGAATTAAAAAGTGGTTTCAAACAATTACTTTATAGTTTCTCCCTGTTAAAAAAAGAGAGCAGTTGACCTTTTCTGAGAGCAGTTGACCCACAGTTCTTGGCGCAAGAAAAAACTTAATTTACTCACCCATCTTGGTTTTTTGTTATTTGTTATTTATTTAACCCCAGTTTATGGTTTTGAATAAATAATATGTGTGTCTTTGTGTGTGTATGTATAAAATTCTCAAGTATTTAACACTTTATTTAGTACCTCCAGCACAATTGAGTTTAGTATGTTCGTATTTTCATTAATTGGCTCCCTGACACTATTACCTTTTTAGTTATTTCAGGGAGCCAGTACCTTTTTTCATTTATTTTTTTACTAATCACTGTAAACAATATGCACTGCTTTATGATACGTCAAATTAATCGAACTAAGCGAAACAGTGTTGTCTTAAACAGCCACCAAAGGAATGTTAGAATAGTTAGAATAGTTAGTAGCACTATATAAAGGAAGACTGAAACCTGTCTTTTCGTGTTTGGAAACCCAGCAATGAAACACTTGCTATTAGTTTTTAAGTAGCAGTACTCACATCTGCTATGTTGTGTCCTCTTGTTTTCACTGTAGCTCCGTATTTCTTACAAAGAGAAATTTTCACTAGAGGTGCGTTTTCTGGCATGATGACAGTCACAGGGATGTTGAGTGCAAAACCGTGGTAGGCCAGCGCAAGGGCGTGGTTGCCTGCCGACGCAGCCACTATTCCGCGTCCCTGTTGCTCCTGTAAAACAAATTCGATTCGGTAGACCATGTTTCCATACAAAAAGTAAGAACAGTAGCAACTTGAGGGTGCTATAGACCTGACCTATTACGCAAAAACTATATTAAATATACCAAGAAACTGTGGCCATAACAAAATTCAGCGCATAAGCATAAGAAAGATTGCAAAGTTTCGTAAACATTTCCCAATCGGCTGAAGCAGATATTAAGTTTTGAAAATTGATCTTCGGCCCTTATTTTTACAGGGAAATACATGTATTGGAAGAACATTGAAACGAGGCTGGGCGGGCAGTTACTGCCTGTCTACATTACGTTTCATTGGAAATTGTCCAGTCTTAGACCTTCGTACTTCCGTCAAATTGCTGCCAATGTTCTGAAAATTTGCAGTTTCAATTCACCAGTACTAAATATGTACTGAAATTGACTCTGGACTGAGGTTTTCTCGATACACAGGATAAATTTTTATGCCATATATTAGCGTGATAGCGGCCAATAAGTAAGAGAACTCAAAAGCATGGACGGGCAGTAAATAAAACATGGCGAAACAAAGACAAAGTACGGTAGGCTACTAAGGTAGTTCAAGGCAAGAAATTAAGTAAAAAATGAAAGATGCCAATGGTACGTGTGTACAAGTTAGATGATTAAAAATGTTTTACAGTAAAAAAACGAGACTTCCAAAGAAACCTCGGTGAGAGAAGATAAAATACATTATGTAACGCAAAACGGACGAGCGTAGCAAAATTAAAGAAAGTTATTATATAGTGGTGCATTTAACTCCTGTTCCATCTAGCCACGTCACAGCCTGGAACAAACGTTTAACTAACTTACCTCCGACAGTAAGCACAGAGTGTTCAGTGCCCCTCGCTCTTTGAAACTGGAAGAAAATTTAAGAGTTAAATGAGAGAAAGATGAAACACATAGAGGCATGTCTCGAGAGCAGCGGTTAAAAACATTTCTAAGTTCAGATGATTTTATGAACGGTGTACATACCTACCGAATGATAAGCAGGAGGTTATGTTTTTGACAGGTGAAAGCGCGGGGTAAAAGTAAATCATGAAAACGAGTAGAAATACTAAAATCTCATCCATATAACGTACGTATGCAAACATGTATAACTATATAACCGTAAATACACGTTAAATTGAGAACTAATCAAACAGCTTTCGCTTGCTCTGATTGGTTCACAAATAACTTAAACAGCCGTTGGTCACTCGTCCATCAAAGGAGAAAAAACGGCGTCTCGTTTTGCGAGGAGACCTTATTAAGAAAACGAAGGGCTGCTTGGTTAACACTATACATTCTTCTCAGTGTGACACTTAAGTGACCAGTGAAAGCTACTTACTTTCCATTAGTCACTTCCACTTCAGGGGATAATTGTTTCAAATGTGTAACTAAATAGACTTATATTACACGTTAGCGCAAGCATATGAAATTTATCTTCGAGTTAAAAAAAAAATTCACGAATAGGTCTAGCGAACGAGTGAAATCTTTTTTCCACCATATTTGTACCAACGCGTATTTTTGCTATTATTGTATAGGTATACGGAGTGTGTTTGCGCAAAAATTAGCAAAACAAAATCAACAAAGAAATGACGTCAGCGATATCTTCGGGGATATGGAAAATACACTATGTCAATCGTATTTCGGGTGTTGTTTTACATGAAATGTACGAGTGGAATATTTTACAGTAAAACACTTATATCTATGTAAAAATACACGTAAGTATATAAATCATATTTTGCTATACTCATTCCGGCTAGCTCTTGTACGATTCCGTGCAAATAATGTTATACTAACCTTCCCGTGTGTTGAAGGAATTCCTTTTTAAAATATACTTCCATGTTGGATAAATCAGGTATGTGAGATTTCTGCAAGTAACAAAAACTGAATTTTTAATTTGATTTCGGGATCTATAAACCGCTTCAGTTTGCAATATCCACATTTGATTAGTTATATTGTCTGAAATATTTGAAAGCTGTTGTTGTTTCAGGTAGGTGCATGCGTAAACTTAAATTGTGTAAGAACGTTAGTTTAGAACTAATTTGATTAAAAATGTAGATACAACTTTTCTATATTAAAAAGAAGTTTGAGTTAGTTTTAATTACAATTCTGTGACTTTAAACAACTGCTAATCTTTTACTGATTCATGCGGAGATAATCGGCGTCCTCGCCACGCACGTCTCCAAGACTTTTCTACGGTTTTTGCTCTCATACATTTGACATCTGAAACATTTTTTTGACGTTTTGACTCAAGGAGTCGCGGAGAACAGGCATTAGGACTCGAGGTCCCCTTCGAGGTCTGCCACCCGGGACCTCCGGTTTAACGTCCTCATCCGAGAAGACACGAAATTCTTTAACCGTTTACAGATGTTGAAGCAAAGACAGCACCTTCTCAGTTCAATTCTAAAACTGTGAGCGAAGGATCGAACCCGGGCTTCCCGCAAGACAGACTGGCGCCTTACCAACTGGGCTAACCAGACGGCGGTTATTTAGAACACTTCATTTACTTACTTCACATGGTGTTTTTACAACTGATCCACGAATTCTATAAGATGCGGCACAAATGTCGTCAAATTCAATCTTTATAGCTTCAGACTGGCGCCTTACCAACTGGGCTAACCAGACGGCGGTTATTTAGAACACTTCATTTACTTACTTCACATGGTGTTTTTACAACTGATCCACGAATTCTATAAGATGCGGCACAAATGTCGTCAAACTCAATCTTTATAGCTTCTTCTTGATCACCAGACAGACCCATTTCAGCTATTTGGTCTAAAAGCTCACTTCGGGTACCAACGGTACATTTAGGGTTTGCGAAAGGTTTGGCGGATGTAAAGTCACCACTGACTGACATTTTTTCTAGCAAAAACATTCAAAACAACTGGAAACTAGGTTTCTGCATCACACCTTTCTTCTTTATCAGTGTTTACAGGCATACTTCACACTACTTTGTGACGTAACAATGGACTGTTTTAATTACATAAACTTATTACGACCTAGAAACAAACAGAAAGTATTGCATACAGATATGATTTCGCTTTCACACGGGAACGTCGCACGTTCCTTTTTCTCTTTTACGAAATCTATAACCTATGAAGCTTGCTTTACCGCATTCAAAATCCTACATTCTAAACAGCATTATCCGGGTTACCGAAACTTATTTTGCGCACGCTAGCTTTTCCCCCTTATTTGTTGATTAAGTATTTACGGACACACTATAGCACGCACATTCACTTTAGTAGGCATATATGTTTTTGTTCAGTACGATTCCTTTGTAAATAGAATTGGTTACAGTTTGCAAGATGTATTGAAACCAACTACTAACAAGTTTAAGTTGCTGTACACTGATTACACAGTTCAGCCTTAGCGTACTGATGACAATTATTTGTAATTGCTGACGTTATAAACGAATAAACTGTAATTAAAGATATGTACGAATCGCATCTTAGCTGCACAGTCGTGGTTTGGTCTATTACAACTTTTTATAGTTTTCTTTTTTCTTAAAGTTTCTTTTTTTTCAAAAATGGAAACTGTTCAAGCAAAATTCGAAACAGAGAGTGAAACGCCTTTACTCAGTAGCTCACAAAGTAACTCCGCCTCTGGAAGTACCCAAAACCAAAAAGACGAAGACAAGCCGTTGCCGAAAGATCACCAATCCAACAGAAGAAGAAGCTCGTTGTTGAGATTTCTCAGCTCTTCGCGCAAAAAATCGGAAGCCTCAAACAAAAACAAGCCTAAGAGAGATTCTACAACCCCGCAAATTGTGGAACAAGACACCGAGGAACAGGAGGAAGATTTCCCCGTAAGCGAAAAACAGAGCTTTTCCGAAACAGAACTTCAGTTACCTATAGCTCTCAAGGACATTGTTAAAGCTTCCGTAAAAAATCGGAGAGGTATTGAAGAAACAAAGTGTAAGGTGGGTTTGAATTTTCCAACTCTATAAGGGTGTTTTTTTTTGCTTTGGCTTTTAAAAATGTATTTCTAATATCAAAATACTCTTCGAAGGAATAAATAATCAGAATCAAAATCTATACACGCACGTGCACGTGCAGTATATAAATTTTCAAATCCCGACCGATCATTATAAGTAGCATTTACGATAAGTCTTTTCTTACCATTATTTAGAGAGTTACCGAGATAAAAGAACTGAGTGATTGGGAAGTTTACTTTAAACAAGAGATAACGCTGCATTCAGGAAGGTAAAACCTATACTATTACTAAATGTGAAAAGAAAGCAATGTATAGCTAAATTATCCCATGCCTTTAAAAACATGTAGCAAATGCATAAAATACTAATGGTATACTAGCTGTGAGCGCGCGCTCCTAGAAAAAAAGGTTCAGCAAATGGAAATTGGTTCAATACAATGCATTGAAAACATGCAAGAACTTGAGCAATGCTGCACAAAAAAACGCACCAGTGCACAGATTTTCCACCGTTCCTGTTTCTGAACTTTATTGGAGCGTGTATGCAGTAAATCATGACGGGGAGGTTTTGTAGAATACTACACATTGCGTACCGCATAATGTGCAACGGCAATAGCCCCGGCCTCTGATTGGCTGCTTTCTCAAGGCATCGAATAAGTATAAATATTATCAAGGTATGCAAAGACGAATCTCTCGATCAACCAGAACACACCATATAGTGTTCATTTTATAAATTCATTCATTTGCTATGTATAACTTTAAACATAGCGTACACCCTACCCATACGACATTGGAAGGCTTTTATTAATGATAAGTTTCAATCCTTTTGTTTGTGTTAGCTATAAAGATCGAGGAGTGCGTTTTGCTCTTGAACAGTTATCAGAGGTAAGATGATTTTTGTTACAGATGATAGTCCATAAAACCTCACTGGAGAGTGCATGTTGTATAAAGAAAATACACAGATCACTGTGGAAAGGACTGGTTACTCGTAGTCTGCCTGCAATCGTTACAAAGCTAGATGCTCAGTAACGAGAGCTCAATGACACGATTTCGATTCGTATTTTAGGATCAGAAGAAAAGAGGTGTTGTCGTGGCTTCAAGTAGTAACCTGGCCCTCTCCTTGGCTTACCAAGGCCTGGAACTAGGGATCCCAGTCACCATTGTAATGGCACAGAACTCGCCACTGGCTAAGGCCATGCGCTGTAAGGAAAATAAAGCGACGATTCGAATTCATGGTCGGAATCAAGATGAGGTTTGTAGTGGATCGAGAACTTTGAAAGAGCAGCTGACCCTTGATGAAAATTCAAAAATCCACAAATATTACCAATATTAGTGCGGGGTGGCCCGGGTTCAATTCTTAAAATAACTGAGAAGAGGCTGCCTATGCATCTACCGTCATTGTTTACGTTCTGCTTCATTAGCATACAACTTAAGTCGGAGAACGAACAAAGATAAACAACAACTGACTTTAAAACTTGAGACTGCTTTGTTTCAAAGAAGGAATCATTACTCAAACATTACAAAACAGCTGGAGGCAAAAACGAGAATTTTTTTTCTGGCTCTTGAGATATCAACATTTAATATCTTTAACTGATGACATCACAATGACAACTGTAACAGGCAAATCAGCAATTTGTTTTAATCTCTTGTCAATCCATAGCCATTTGATGAACTTCACTCAAACTTGAACTGATGATGTATCTTGGAATTTTCATTAGAATAATACTAATTTTTGTCAAATCATCCAAACGTTATGAATTGGCAGCTGAGATAATAAAAAGGAAATTTGTCAGTCACACTTGTGACATCATCAGTTGAAAACATTGAGTGTTAACACATCGACAACCACAAAAGATTTTGATAAATTATTTTCACCGCTAACCCTCATTTAGCAAGGTCTATCCCCTGAGGTAACAAATTTTTTCACTTCATAGACACTTTCAATCGTCTAATGGCGTAAAAAGCGCGAATAAAAGAAATTGTTTTATTAAATTTCTTGAGTTTTCCAAACCTATCCTTACTTGTTTATTACTTTTCCTTACTTATTTATTACTTTTCCAAACCTATCCTTAATTTTTTATTCAGTACCACGATATTTCAGCTTTCAATACTACACAGTCATTTTCCATATATGGTCAAATCGGTATGTGAACTGACAACCGAGCAAGGTGAACCAACCGGAACGCTAAAGAAACGCAACATTCGAGGTTGAAAATTTAATTTTACGCTAGAACCTTATATGAAGTAAACGTCATGAACGCTTGTTAATGTAAAGCCCGGCGCACACGGGAGGAAACGGCTGAGCAAAAAGTCTCTGAGGCCGTTAGCTCAGCTGTTTCCTCCCGTGTGCGCGTAAATTTTGGTGAGGTTTTTGTCTCGCGAGGTCGTGAGACAAATATCTGTCATGTTTGATAA
>JAOBAT010106324.1:0-10160 GCA_026413305.1 Hydrozoanthus tunicans
AAATATATACACTTTAAGGCACGTCTATACTAGAGCATACACGCGAACTTCACAGAGAGTAAGCACCATATTGGATCCAACGTTCATAATGCTTACATAACGCCCGTTTATAGTCGACAGACATTGAAAAGTTTTCCAAAGTAGGCTAGCCATCGATGCCCCTTGTACACAAGCAGTGTTGTCGTTTCCGCTGTTGAACAGACTTTTTCCTATTGTAACAAAGAGCGTTGAGTAAATTAAGTATAAAGAAGCTGAAATTAATCTAAATTGAATCAGCTAAGATAAGTCCTATGACTAGGACTAGCACTAGGACTATGACTATGGTTGCAATCATGACTATAATTATTACTATGGTTACAATTATTACTGTGACTACGACTATGGCTATGACTATGATTATGACTATGATTGTGACTATGACTATGTCTACAACTATGACTAAGGCCAAGACTATGATTATGACTATGACGTCGACTATATGGCTACGACTATGACTGTTTAAGAAAGGATCCAAGTAAGAACTAGGGAGGTAAATGGTAGTGGAATGCAAAACGGTTCTATATGTGATATTGTTCAGCTCTTGATTTGATTGCCTAAACTTTAAAACTGCCCGTATCTTCATAAGTAAGCTTGTGTGTTTCTTTCTAGTTCTCTCATTCAATCCTTCTTCGTTGAACACATTTCTGTTTTTAAATCTAAGAAAAATTCCATGAGGGGAACATTAAAAGTTATAAGATTTCCTTTGCTTTTGTTTTTGAGATCTATGACTGGCTAAATTAATGTAGCACAAAAGGAACAGCTTTAAAATAGCGTTTCACTGCCTTCTTCGTTGAGCACATTTCTGTTTTTAAAGCTTAGAAAAATTCCATGTGGAGAACATTGGAAGTTATAAGATTTCCTTTGCTTTTGTTTCTTAGATCTAAGATTGGCTAAATTAATGTAGCACAAAAGGAACATTGCTTTAAGATAGAGTTTTACTGCTTTTTACATTTAAACAATGTTGTACACAAGTCGATGTATTCTCAGTATGAAAATGTAAAAATTCTGGTGTGGGAAAAGCGAAAATGATAGCCACTTTTTATAACCGTTGTTCTATTACGGTACCCACCTATCCTAATATACACATTGCTCAGACGTCTTTCAAAATCTACACGATTGTACAAAGTCACCCTGGTTACATCATAACCCTTTAACAGGTCCACTCGCCACCACGGATCCTTTTCCCACCTAGTGTGCGTGCAGGACCTTTTAGAGAAAATGTTCGCAGTGTTCCCATCAACCGCCCTTTTGGCGTGTGCACCATAATCTGTTGTAGACTGATCAGCCGGTTTTCCTCTTGCAACCTCGAGCTCAACTTTTGAGGAGAAAAAGTAATGTTAAGAGTACATATTTTTTTTCATAAGACCCAAGCAAGAAACTTTCACTACCGGGACGCGTTTTTTGAACAAGATAAGTCTCAGTTGTTCCTAAATTGTTTTTGTTTCTTGTCAATTATCGTTGTTATATATAAAGTTTCATATATACAGCATAGCTAAAGGTTTCACAAAACACGTGCGGAACAATTTTGGTTTTCTTCCCTGCATATCCAGGATTTTTGACTGCAGTGAAATGTTACATGCATTTATAATAGCGGCGGGGGAGAAAAATTCGCCCGCTAAACAACCAATCACAGCGTGCGTTCTATAATTTGCATAAGGATTTTTTTTTATTTACAATATTCGCCTCAGGGGCAGGGATTAACTAACAGAGCACAGCTCCAATAACGGTTTCCCGTAAGTTACCGTGCGAGAAAACCTCACAGTAACCTATTTTTGCGATTTTATGCGGCATTTTTTTCGAATTACAAAATAGATTCCCGCAAAAAAGAACTCGTGCAAAGATTATTTCTGCAAAACTGAACTCTATTAACGAATACAAAAACCACAACACAGCTAGCTATAGAACTTAAGTTATCAGCAAAAGAATCGTGTTTCATTGTATGAAATATAGCAAGATCCAGAAGCTTTTCATCCTTTCATAGGTTCATTGTTAGTAGGACAAAACTTATTTTTGTGCAAGAACTCTTGTTTAGTACCTAGTTTAAACACGTACGGTTTCTTAGCCAAAGTGTCTGTTGTTTTTTGTTGTATTTCGACGAGTTGAGTTAATTCATACAGTATCCAACAAAGCGCAAGTATGTCTTCCATCCAAACATACCAATCGCGCAAGTAGAATTGAAGCGATATTTTCTTCTTACACAATAAACATAACGTTTGTCAGTTAATAACAGCAACAACACAATATTGCAAAATGTTTACTCTCCTAGACCACACATCAGGTTGCAATGAAAACTGCTTCCATCATTTTGATCAATGCATGTTGCATTGCTTTTGCAAGGATTAGGAATGCAAGGAGTTACCAGCAAAGAAAAACATGCAAATTACATTGCTTTAGGAAGGATTGGGAATGCAAGGAATTGTTGATAAAGAGAATTGCGCATTTTTTGCATTACTTTTGCAAGGATTAGGAGTCCAAGGAGCTATTGACAAAGAAAAACCGTTCATGTGCATTGCTTATGCAAAGATTAGTAAGGCAAGGAGCTACAAACAAAGAAAAACGTACAAATTGCATTGCTTTGGGAAGGATTTTATAAGTTCAGTTGTTCTTTGTCGCTTCTCTTAGAGATCTCACCTCTGTCACAGATCTTGCCATAAAACTTGTTTGGGCAGGCACACCCAAAGTCACTTTGTTCATACAGCGGGTGACATATTCCATCTCTCAAGCATGGGTTGGACTCACAAGGGGACTTGGAAGAAAGGTAATTTATTAATGATAAAACAGCAATCTTTATTCACTTTACCTCTAGTTGTTGTTACTCTAACAATGCGAAGCACTCTATTCCACGATTCAATGGCAGGATCACTTCTCCATCGTTTTTAACTGTCCCGTCTCTCAAGCGTTGTGACTGGAACATTATTTTCATAAGACTTTGTGGTAATTTAAGCTCTTTTCGAGAAATAGGTACCAGTCATGCTCTTTTCGCTTCACTTCTGTACACAATCAACCATTCAAGGAAAGTTTGTCAGTTTTCACAGAACCATAACTATAAATAATTCAGTATTGACACCATCGACTCTGAGTTGAGGTTCCTACTTTTCTCCAACAAGGAACATACTAGCATCATCTGCAAACATTTGGAAATTGAGCAGGTTGGAATATTTGTTAAAGGAGGAACAGAAATGGGGGATGGATACAAATCCCTGAGGTACACCGCAAGAAACTGTCACTGACAAAGATGAAGAAATTCCTATGGTAACAAATTGTTGCCTTTTCAATAGATAACACAAAGAATTATTAGCCGTGTCCACATTAGAGGAGGGACAAGTCGTCTGATGATTTGATCGTTTGTCTTAGTGTGAAAGAGAGACGAACAGATCGTCTTGTGTTGGCCTTCATAAATTTACATCCCACCTGGCAACTGACGTAGGAACAGATAAACGCCGCCATTTGCAAGTGCCAAACTCCTTCCTTGATACGCAGTCAACTCGTTCGACTGTTTGCTCGCGGATGTGAAATTAGGATTGCCTTTGGTCGATAAATGTTTGTCTAGACGAACAAGTCGTCCACGAAAAATTGTCTGAAGAGACGAACAAACAGACGGACAAATTCAGACGACTTGTCCTCCCTCATGTGTGAAAACGGCTAGTCTGCTGGGTCGTAACACATCGTGCGTACGCCGGTGTGTCACCAACTGAATGTGGATTAACAGCAAGGTGTTTTGCATTAAAAAACATTTTGACGAAAGAAACACTGTTTTTAATGATGATTAATTTTGTTGAAACCTTTGATTTTAAACCATACTTTATTATTTGCCTTTCAAACAGAACGAAGCTATTGTTTTTGTTTTTATTTTGTTTTTATTTTTAAGACGTTTTCTACCCTACCTCAATGTAAAAGTGGTGGAAATCGTTCTCTTGTACCAAGTCGTTCTGGTTCACATACTTGTCTTTGCTGAGAAGCTCACAAGGATAAAATCCGCCAATTGAACTTGCACCAAGATTGAAAGAGAAACAGTTTAATATGTATAAACAGCGACGAGCACACTCTTGTAAATGCTGAACATTGTACAAAGCAATCGAGGGACCTTGAAGCTTGTGGAATTCTTTTGGTTGAAATATGGCGTACACGAAACCTGCAACACTACGTCTTAGAGGTGGAGTTTCGTCCGCGTTTGGTTTGAGTGTGAACGAAAAAACAACACTGATAAATATGATTGAAGAAAGCATCGTTCATTGACCAGTTCCAAGGAACACAGTTTTTGCTTAAGTTTTTAACATTTTTTGTTTACCTTTGATTAACTCCCCGAAGCAGGTGCAATACAGTAATGATTAATGGTGTTGTTAATTTGGGATTTATCCAGTTAGCGTCGTAATTCATATAAAAGTTAATTAATATTTAAGGAAGTTTATATATTAAGAACTTAATAAAGTATAATCATAATTAGTCTTTTTTCAACGAAAATGGGTGAAAACGTTTCCCAGTAACAAAGGCCTTGTAGTTATTCAATTCTAATTAAAATATCCGTGTGTAAGAGAAAAATTTAGAAAAAAACATTAGTTAGGTAATTCAAAATAAGTAGTTTCGTGACAACACAAGAACATTGCGCATTCAATTTTAACAGACCCAACTAGCTTTCAGGCGAGTTTTCTGCTTTGTTGGTAATTAATATTTGATGATCGACTTAAAAGTCTTAATGCATTAGTGATGTTGCTAACCCTGAGAGTTCTGCTATGTTAGCGCAGCAAACAAACATTGAGATACGAGCTCTCCTCAGCATGACTCGATGTTTTTCTCACAAAAAAGGTTGATGAATATTATTTGATGTCCTTATAGAGACAACAGTATTATCATTACTTTAACAGTTTTCTTTTGTCAAGCGAACTATAAATTAAAACTCATATACCTGGAAAGAAGTGTAGAAAATACGTTAGTTACCAACATAAGCTGAATGGAAAGATTCAAAAGCCTGCAATAAATGTTAACAGCTAGCACATATTGGACCTTGTTATTTGCTTTTTATATCTCCAATGACTCATTTCAAAATCAATATTTTTGGCGGACCTACAGCCCCGCAACAAATATCGTATTGGTAAACTCTCCCTACAAAGGCTCAAGCTTTTAATATAAGCAACTTAGGAGAATTTTGCTTTTTATCTTCATTGGTTCATGGTTCACCTTGTTTGATCAATACCCATTTTCTCGTTAGATAACAACTTGTATTGCATGTGTTATGTAAAGAGAAGCTAGATGTTTATAACTAGCCTAGGCCGAAAAATGAAAACTACCCCATACGGTATCTACGTAGTCAAAAAAATATTTGTTAAACCTTAGAGACTCTGAGTGGGGATCAAACCGACCACCTACTCCTCGATATTTTTTGCTTTGAGATTTTTCTGCTCGACCGACTGCCAAAAACTTTGGTACAACTCCCTCTTTTTCTATTAAGACATCTTTTGATACTCGTTAGGTGATGTCACAGTTAATGGCGTCATCATAATACGTCACACAGTTAAGCCTGGTTTCAATTTAACCGTAAATACCGTAAGCTGAGCCCGCGGTAGTACTGGGGCAGTGCCTAGGTTGTGCCGGCGGCGATAGTGGCAAGTCTTATGGAAACATTCTTTTCCGGTACCTGGGTTGCTCGGCAACACATTGTCCCAGTTAGTGTTTTGACCTCAGTTTTTCTTGGTTTTCTGCTAAGTAGTAATTTTGTACTCCCAATTTTATCATCACATGTAATCATTTCATAGTTTTCAGTCGCTAAATGCTTATTACTCGCTATTTTTAGCTTTGCAGTCCCAACTGGAATTTTCAAAGAAATTGGGCGAAAAACGTTTCCCGGTAACAATGGTCTTGTAGTTCTTCAATTCTAGTTAGAGTATCCGAATATAAGAGAAAAATTTGGAGTAAACCTACAGTTAGGCTATTCAAATTAAGTAGTTTCGTGACAACACAAGTTTCTTTTTAGTTTTTCTGCTAAATAATGACTTTATACTCACAATTTTATCATAACATGTAATTATTTCATAGTTTCAGTCGTTAAATGCTGTTTACTCGCCATTTGTAGTTGCAGTCCAAACTGGAATGAAATCTGAAAAGTTGAAAACCCAAGAAGGCGGCAAAACACAGTCGTTTTTCGAGTTTTCAAACTTGTTGCCCTGCCAACTTGTTTATATGGTTTTAGTTTTACATTTCAGCTAATAAACAGACAATGTTATAGTATTATGCCAATTGAATGCCATATTTCTCAGAATTAAGAGTGGTGAATTTAGTTGGCCGTTCATCCGTGACTCCATCCTCTCTTTCCTGAACTACCTGAACATATATGATGAAGGAAATAGAAAGTAGAATAAAAATGTAAACTAGTTGATGTGTCTTGGTACTTTTCAACTAATCTTGTGAGGAAAACCAAAAAAAAACAGCAGGAAAAGTAAGAAGAGTTGTTTTTCAACTGTGACTTTAATTTGTACCAACGGTTGCCATAGAAACCAGTAAAACCACGTGGTAATGCATAACTGATATTAGAAGAGAAATTAATCATTATGCCAAATATTATATGTCAATCGGATGAATTGTGAAGAATGTACTGGGGAAGAGGTCTGATTGACTCCCTTTCCCCGCCACTCAAGTGCTCGTATTCCTATTTTTTCTTTTTTTTGTTTTTTGAGTTAAGTGTGTTGGATTAGGATTTGTCACCGATTTTCAAAGCTTCAGCCATATTAGGAAACCACGCTTTGCTCACGCAGAACTAACATGCTCAGTTGCAAGAAAGACAATAGAAAGCAAGAAGCCTATGAATGTTGCAGGATCTGTATATCTAAGTTGGCTAACTCTTTGAGTCCCGGTCTTGATATATCGACATCTGAAATCTCCTTACAAAACACATACAAAATGTAACATTTAGTACTTTGTCTTTAAAAATATTTGATCTAAAAAAGTAAACAAATGATTATGAAGAGTGAAATTCTCAAAAACTAGCTTCATAAAAACAATGGGCTCTATACTTGGAAGAATTTACTAACAGAACAGAGGCCAAAAGGGTTAAGCAAGCTTTTTGTAGTTAAGGGAAAGCTTAAACGTAAGCTCATTTGGGTGCCTATTAATTTTTTTTACGATAATGCTGTAAATATTTTGAAATTTTGAAATTCTGACCTTATGATCGCAAACGCAATAAAAGGGTGGCTTCTTGAATATATAAGACTTTTTGGATAAGTTTTAAGTTTTAGGTTGAAGTAGTCGAGGAGTTCAGGTGTCAAAAAAAGTGTTTTTCGAGAATATAAGCGAAGTTTAAAAAAAAAAATTAATATTTGGTAGAAAGTCATTGAAAGTGTTCATGGCTTGTGCCTGGTCCAGAGGGAAGTTTTGGTGATTGCACTCAAAGTTCTCGCTATCCGCCAAAATGTATGTCCGCCTTTTCATGGCGCGTCTATACCAGAGCATACACGCGAACTTCACGGAGAGTAAGTGCCATTCTTGATCCAACGTTCATGACGTTTACATAACGCCCGTTTATAGGCGACGGACATGGAAAAGTTTTCGAAACCAAGTTAGCCACCGATGCCCCCTGTACACAAGCAGTGTTGTCGTTTCCGTTGTTGGACAAGCTTTTTCCTAATGTATCAAATATCAAAAAGCGTTGAGAAAGTTGAGAGTTATGAGTAAATCAGGTTAAATCACTCTATTTTTTGCCCAAATCATAAAGCTTCTCTTTGTTCAGTATGATAATATACTTAGTCAGTGTTTTGCGTTTAAAAATGGGCTTTAAAGTGTACTTTTTGTACAAGCATTCACACGACTTTTAGTTCAAATTGAAAATAATTTGCGAGAGTTGGTTTTCAAAAAGTATCAAAATTGCATGACCACGGAGGGCGAATGCAATTTGAGCTTTTTGGAGAACACATGAGTGCAAATTATTTCAAGATTGAACGATAAAAGTTGTATGCTTCTTTTCTAATAATATACACAGCAAAATTACAGAGCAAGTATACAGAAAGGGTTTCTAATCAATAGAAATGAAACAGCATCGAAGTCGAGGTTGAAGTCATAATTATAGTCGTCATCGCAAACGTAGTCAAAGTCGTAGAAGTAGTCGTCAATTTGTACTCGAAATCGAGGTGGTCGTACTCGTCGCAGTCGTAGCATTCTTAGCATTCAAAGAAGTCGTAGTGATCGTAGTCATAGTAGTCGTAATCATAGTGGTAATTGCTGTCGTAGTAGTTGTAGTCATCACAGTCGTAGTTGTCGTAGTCGTCGTAGTAGTCGTAATCATAGTGGTAATCGCAATCGTAGTAGTTGTAGTCATCACAGTCGTAGTCATCGCAGTCGTAGTAGTCCTAATCATAGTGGTAATCGTAATCGTAGTAGTTGTAGTCATCACAGTTCTATTCAGGTTAACTCTTATTCAAATAGTTTACCAACCTATTCTTATATACACGTTGCTCAGTCGACCCGAATGATCCTCACGATTGGATCATCCTGGTTACATCATAACCATTTAACAGGTCCACTCGCCACCACGGATCCTTTCCCCACCTAGTGTGCGTGCAGGACCTTTTAGAGAAAGTGTTCGCAGTGTTCCCATCAACCGCCCTTTTGGCGTGTCCACCATAATTTGTTAAAGACTGATCAGCCGGCTTTCCTCTTGCAACCTCAACTTTTGAAGAGAAAAAGTATTGTTTTGTGTATACGCTTTTAATACGAGCCAAGCAGAAAATTTTTCAAGACCGGGTCGTCTCAGTTGTTTTTACATTGTCTTTGCTTCTCTTGCGTCAATTATCATTGTTGTATATAAAGTTAACTTCATATATACATCATAGCTAGACGTTTTTCAAAAAACACGTACGTAACAATTTTGTTTTTTTTCCCTGCTTACACAGGGTTTCTGACTGAAGTGAAATGCTACATGCATGAATAATAAATAATAAGAGAGCGAAAATGTCGCCCGCCAAGCGTTCTATAATTTCCATAGTGATGAGTTACAGTGCGAGAAGAAAATTTTGCAGTAATCCTTTTTTTTTGCAGAGTTTTTGCCAAACAACAAAACGGATTCCCGCAAAATACTCTTGCATAGAATATTTCTGCAAAAGCTATCACCGAAAGAATCTTGTTTTATATAGGATAAAATTTGACTCGTTCCGGAAGCTTTCAGCCTTTCAAGTGTTCTTTATACAAAAACTCTTGACAAGTAGCTAGTCAAACCTAATTGTATCTCGACGAATTTGGGCGGCAAACTTCTTAGTTTTTCTCACAGTATCCAACGTCACAAAGCGCTTGCAAAAAATTCGTCTCGAAACATACCAGTCGATTAAGTAGAAATTGCTGCGACATTTTCTTCTTGCATAGTAACCATAAAGTCTCAATTAATAACAGCAACAACTCAATATCGTAAAACGTTTACTCACCAAGATCACACAGCTGGCCGAAAAAGTCGTCAGGACAGTTGCAATGAAAACTGTGTCCATCATTTTGATCAATGCATGTTGAATTGCCTTTGCAAGGATTAGGAATGCAAGGAGCTACAAACAAAGAGAAAACGTGCATGTTGCATTGCTATTGCAAGGATTGGGACTGCAAGGTGCTGTCGAAAAATAAAAATCAACCTTGTCCATTGCTTTTGCAAATATAAATAATGCAAAGATAGAGCTACGAAGAAAGAAAACATGCAAATTGCATTGCTTTGGGAAAGATTCGGAATGCAAGGAGTTATTGACAAAAGAAAATCGTGCTTTTTGCCTTTTTAAGGATTAGGAATGCAACGATCGGCGAAGAAAAAATAACGCGCGTGCTGCATTGTTCTGCAAAGATAAGGAACGCAAGGAGCTATCGACAAAGAATCGAAAACCCGTGCATGCATGTTGCAATACGTTGGCAGTATTAGGATCGCAAGGAGCAACATTTGAAGAAAAGTTGTGCATGTTACGTTGCTCTTGCAAGGATTAGGAATGCTAGGAGCTACCAACAAAGAAAAAACATGCATGTTGCATTGCTGTTGCAAGGAGTAGGAATGCTAGGAGCTAACAACAAAGAAAAAACATGCATGTTGCATTGCTCTTGCAAGGATTAGGAATGCTAGGAGCTACCAACAAAGAAAAAACATGCATGTTGCATTGCTGTTGCAAGGA
>JAOBAT010106335.1:0-15164 GCA_026413305.1 Hydrozoanthus tunicans
GGCCAGGGGGAGGGGACGAGGACGGGTTCTGATTTTTTGGGAACTTTTTTTTTTGCACTCCAAACGTGCATTCCATGTAGGAATTCTATTCCGTAAAACCTGCTCTTTTATTCTCTCTCAGGACTCTTCACCAAGTTATTTACTCATTGAATGATATATGCGTATAAGTTTTCTAGTACGGAGAGAAGAATGCAGAATAAGCTTCAAATGAAAACTGACCCCACGACGACCCGAACGCTCTCAGCCACTGCATGGTCTATGAAAACGATGGAGAGCAGGGTCATTGTGGGAGACACACAGATTGTATCACACATTTTCTGCAAGGAATGGAAAAAAAACTAAAGCGCATTGGATCCATGTTTTGATACTTGCTTGTTCGTTTAGTTTCAGTTCTGAGTGACAACAACTAAATTTTAGATAAGCAAATGTGGCTATTCTTGGCAGCTTTTCAATGTTCGTCGACTGTTTGGATAAGAAAGGCGATAAAGCCATGAAAGGGCATTAAAAAGCTCCTCCAGTTATCAGTTGTTTTTGTATGGTAAACTAGATATGAAGAATCGCACTCAACACATGCATCAAAACATTCAACTTCCGAGAGTTGAAGTTATTCGACGGACAATAAACACTTCTACACGTTTAAAGAGTTAAGTCTAAATTAAGCCATTTTTTTCCTGTAACTTGCATGCAACAACAAAGAATGGTCAAGAATGACTTCATTGGATGAAGGCGTTGAAAAAAAACTCAAAGTGTATATCAACTTTATTTTAAGTTCAGCTTCTGCATAAGAAGGGACGCTACGTGCTTGTGGTATTTCATTTCTCTTTTTGCGTTATTCTCTGTTCATTTTTGAAATTATCAGTGAGCAAAGAGCAAAAGAAATATAAAGCGGATTGAAGGAATGATTTCAAAACGTGTATGCGTTAATAATTCATCAATCCAGCGGTCTTCACCCTACGACCACAGGCACAGACAATCAGTTTTAACATTCAACATGGCGGCCGGCCCAGGTCCACCGGTCGCAAATCATATTTCGACTAATTCTTCTAGTTTCACTCGAGTTTCGAAATCAGTGGTAGGTGGATACGACGCAGAGTTTACTCAGCCTTTGAGTCTAGATTATCAATGCCCAATTTGTCAACTGGCCTTCCGCGACCCAGTTCAGACAAGAGACTGTGGGCATCGCTTCTGCGAATCTTGCTTGGAGCCGATTTTGAGGTATCTAGATAACAAATTATTTCTTCAGGAGTTGCGCGATTCCATCAAGAACTAATGAAAATATTTTATTGTTTTGATTTTTAGGAAATCACCAGCGCTTTGTCCAATTGATCGAAGTGCCTTAAGCCGAGAAAAGGTAGGTATACTGATGATCCAAGTTCGGTTCAGACCAAATGCAAGCCGTTTATATGAATGAGGTTGCGTCCTACATAAACAGAGAATAACGATGTTTTTGTCAAATCTTTGGGAATGTGTTCTAAAGATTAACGTGCATTTTTGATTTATTTTCTGCTTTCTTATATAGTGACATGTGAATATTAAGGGTATGTTTGAATTGTCTGGTCCAGATTTGGTAAATCGGGGTCTTGCCGTAAAACGATTACGATGTTTTGTTCTTCACACAAAGATTCAATCATGCGATACTAACGCAAGAAAGGCAGAAATTTAGAGTGGCACTAAATGTTTTATTAGAGATTACGCATGCGGTAAAAACAAAGAATACGATTTTACTTATGGTTGTGGTTCAGCAAACGAGTACAGCTTTTTTGTTTCGTACTTAAACAGAGTCAAAGTTTTGAGTCTAGTCGCTCTGTGGTTGGCAGATTGGTGTCAGATGTGCGGTATATATCAGCTTGATTAAAGGGTACCGTTTGATTACTCCTAGATCAATTTTCACTAACACATTTCGTCAGATACTGAGTAAAAGATTTTCCACGTGAGATTTAACCTTGAACTTTTTTCTTAGAAATATTCATAACAGTGAAGTCGATAATTCTAGATATGTTTCGTCTTGTTTTGTACAAAGTGTGTATGGATTTCCATGTTCGATCAAGATTATGACCGGAAGTTATCATATCAAACATCCAAAATGTTTCCAAAACTGGTGTTTGCATGTTTCTCGGAATAAAACTGACGTGTTTCGCACTCTTATTCACGAGAGATGTTTGCAAGTGTTGTTGACTTCTAGTCCTCGAGGCTTAAAACGAGTTATGAACGACGAACATCAAATTCAATTTTAAAAGATGTTTTTGAAATTTAAATGTTGAGTGTCTGGTTTTCATTATCAAATGATAGCTTGACGAGACAAAACACAACATTAAACTTGTCATAAATTATTTTTTTAAGTACGTGTGCAAACAATTGCCATGCGAGATTGAACGATTGTGCAATCCCAAAACTTGTTATCAAGTTACTCTGTAGTTCTGAACTTGCGCTGTCATGTATACGAGATGTTTCTTTTAATTTCTGACTTTTAAACTTAAATTTTACTTTGATATGTTCGTTCCGAACAAAATAACCATCTAAAACTAGCGTCGGACAGTCTATGTACAAACTTTTGTCTTGGGAAAATTTGGAAACTAGTGTATGCATGAATTTGTTTATAATTGCATAACGAGATCAAGTGTTTCGTAGTCTTGGCCGGCGTTATATCAGTTCACGAAACATTATTTTTAACGACACGTGTCGTATTCTTTTGATTCTAAGCTGTAATTTCTCCCTTCGTGTTTCGATGTACCATAAGATTTTTTAATTTGCGTAGTAATTACGTTAGTTAGTAAGTTCGTGATATCAGAAATGTCCCAGCCGCAAATTTGATCTTTTCCTCTCATTTCCTATGAAAACCACCGACACGGAAAAAAGTCCCAATAAGTTTCACGATGTTTCCTTTTTCCTGTTTTATGAAAGTGGGAATCATGTACTTAATTAATTAACTGAATTCTATTTTGGCAAAATGAATCTAATGTGCTCCACAGTAAGACATCCGTTAGTATTTATTTTACACCTAATATGAGAAATGTTACTGTTTGTATATGTGTTCTTAAAAATCCTTAATCAAATAGACGGGTTCATTGAAGTTGCAGCTGCTGATTATCTTTCATTCATTTAATCAAAAGAAACGAGAGCTGGGTTCTTAAACTGAGATGAGACATTATAACGTTCAATATTAGGGAGAGTGAAGACAGCTTGGTCCAACATGTGTATATATGGCTCACCTACAAAGTCATGATCTTTTTACCCATTCACTCACAGTTTGTTTGATTTATATAATAATAATAATAATGAATAAAAGAAATGAGCTGCAAAATAAAATATTTATGTATAGATCGTCTAAGATTTATTATACATTAACCGTTTAAGCCCCAAACACGACAAATTGTGTGTTGGCCAATTCTCCCGAGTTACATACATTCTACATAAACAGTTTGGGAGAAATTGGCTTTTCAAATTCCACAGCTTTTTCCACTTGATCAACTCCAAGTTTCTCATTACCAGTTACACTGTTTTGCCTGAGTTATGTAAGGAAAAGTTAGCCATTGACAAATTGCCTGGGGCTGAAAGGGTAAATACAATCATGAGTTGTGGAAGCAAAAAATTATTGGGGGGAACAGTGGAAAATGTAATACCGTAGTTCATTATGAAAATTAAAATTCTTATTCAAAAGTTGCTGCTGTTAGCCAGAAAAGGTATTAGGGGGAGCCTGGCCCCTAAACCAAGCCCCGCTAATATTTTTCTGGTTGGTGGGTTGGGTTGAGTTAAACTTAATTTAAGTTGAACAAAAAATTTGCAGTCAAGAATAGACTTGTTTGTGGTGTTATAATAAAGGGCTATTGAGCTGGTACATGCAGTTTTTTTATTGAACATTCAATGCCAAGACAATTCTGTGAAGGTCAGGTGGGTAATGATTTGTCTGTTAATTAGTTTCTTCCATTAAAACATTATTGTATTTAAGCTGGAAGCCACTCTTGCTACTTTTTGATCAGAGGTTTTTTAAATGTTTTCTTTCATGGGAACATTTCTTTCATTTTCTTTGTTACCTTTCCAGGCCAAGAAGAACATTGTCTATGGTTTTGCTAGTTTCAGTTAATTTCATTTTACATTTGTATATAATTTAAAAATAGCTTGAAAGTCTTTCAGTTTTTAGTCAAGTTCATTTCGAGAAAAACATACTTAGCTTGCATATTTACATGTATTGTTTGATTAATTACCCCTAAATTTTTGGGCCTGATAAGACCAGTTGGCCATTTATTGTCAACTGTTTGTCATTTAGCTTAGAAGTTTGTTAGTATTATAACCAAATGCACACACTGCTTTCTACGATAACATGCCTAAATATGAAGTGTGAGATATCAGTAGCTGAAATGTCTGCGTGGTTTGGTCAAAAGGTTGTTACACAGCATATTTATTTTTATTAACCTCAGCAGCTCAGTTACCCGTAAATCTTGTTTCTTTAATTAATATCAAAACTTACTTTCTAAAGAGATTATAATTTTTATGGAATTGTCAGCTTGGTCTTTTTAATTCCCATCCTGTGTTTCTCAGAATCAGAATATAACCAGGCATGAAACAATTAAACAGTAGAAAACAAAGCTGCATAATTTGAAATTGATAACTTTTGTAGTGTCGGGTAACTACATGTGTTAGACATCAACTAAACCCAGTCAATCATACAAACAAGAACTGCTTCTTCATTTGCAATTAGGTCTACCCAGATAAGGCCTGCAGACGTACTGTTCTGTCCCTAGCTGTGAAATGCCACCATAGTGGCGATGACTGTGATTGGACAGGAGAACTGGGAAATTTACCAGTAAGTACAAAAGCTAGTCAAAATCTATCTTTTACCCAAAATTGTAGTCATGTACATTGCAGAAGAGAGGCATCATATTAATTACTAGAATGCTGATATAGTTCTTAACCCTTTCTGCCCGAACATGACAAAATGTTGTGCTGCAAAATTCCCCAACTTGGATTCATATTTTTGTTGTAATCAGTTTGAGAGAATTTTGCTTTTCACCTTTATAGTATAGTTTTCCTTGTTTGATTTACTCTCATTTTTGTCACAGATTGACCATTTTTTATATGTATGTGTTATGTGAGAGAAATTTAAGGGTTCATGGAGTGGCTCAGGCTGAAAGGTTTAATCAGGAAAAATGATGGGCAGTTTGCAAAAAGCACTTAACAAGTTGTATAACTTTGGAAAGAAATCAATCATCAATTTTCAAGGAGGGGATGTGCCTTAAAGATAGAATTCCATTCTGAGTCTCAAAGTTGTAGGTGGTCTCAACCACAGTTCCTCCCTTATGATATGTAACCTTAACCCTTTGAGCCCTAAATACTCTGATATTCTCCTAACTTAAACCCATACTATTCTTTAACCTAATTAGGTGAAATTTGTTTTTCATCTCTAGTAATTTCTTTTTATTAACCATTTTCTATTTTTTGGTTACCAAATAACTTGTATGATTCATGTAAGGAGAAGATAGATTTTGATAAATCGATTAGGGCTGAAAGGGTTAAGCAGTCAGGTTTTGAAAACATATGTGGACAAGGGTGTGTGCGAACTGATTACCCAAGCAGATGAACATTGTTGAGTGAAAGTGATGACCTTAGCTTTGTCGGTCAACTGACAGGGTTAACGAGGGATTATTTGCACTTGGCAGTGCTACAAAAAGTTAAGTAAACAACAAGGGTAGTATCTTTTCCAGAACATTAGTATAGAAAAAATGCTTGAATCTTTTATTTCTAATAAAATTAAACTTCAGGAGTGCAAAACCATCTGCATTTCGGATTGTAACAAATTGCTTAATTTATTATTTGAATTCTGGAATAAATTGTGTAGCCACAAGGTGGTCTCTCAGATAATGCACACAGTTGAATAGAAAAAAGATAATCCAAGATTTCAGGCAAAATGCTTACAAGCAGGTTTTAATGCAAGTGATCAAGTGATCCAACCCATTAACTTCATTTGGGTCCTTGTCCCGGGGAAGGGGGGGGGGTACTTTGGGGTCAAAAAGGTAGGGATGACCATCAGAAAAGTTCCCAAAATACCCTAAAAAATACCAAGGGATAAAATTTTTCTCCCCTAAAAAATACCTCTCGGTTTTAAAATTACCCTAAAAAATACCAATTGAAATCTGAAATTTTTCCCTGGGTAGCTAGCTATAGCGAGTCGGCATTAAGTCCCCAAGTTGCACCAAACTTGATATACAGTAAAAAAGGTGTGCACATAATTGGACATTCACCAAAGATTTTTTTTCTGAACTTCTTGTTCAGTAAGCATGTTGACTAAATTACAGGACTGCAATCCCTAAAAAATACCGGGTTTCTTGGTGTAACACAGTATTTCCTTTAACAACCCCTAAGACATACTGGACTGGCAATTTTTTCCCCTAAAAAATTCGACAGTCATACCTACCATCCCAGTATAGGGGGTCCTTGTTAGAGGATTTCCTCAAAACATTTTGTTGTATACAGGACTCACTGTACATGTTTATTGACCAGGGAATCAATACTTACACAAGTTACTTTCAATAACTTTTAACTTGTTTCCACTATGAACACATCATGAACAGATATTTTTTGTTCAATTTAAAAACAGAATCAATAAACAGATTCCCAAGAGTTTCTGGCTATGATTTGGACCAGAAATTAGATTTTTACTAGGAGCTTAACCCTGAAATCAACCTTTTTTTAAACAAAAACTTTAAAGCTTTGAAAATTCTGTTTAAAATTGTTTCCTTGTGTCGCACTGATTTTCTGAGAAATTGGAGTAATTTGAGCATGACATTGTGTTCTGCTATCAGGGGTCAATGAGCACAGGTGCTTGTCAGCAGTAAATGAAGGTAACCAGTGATGTAGGTTACTGGGAAGTGAGCACTTGTGCTGTTAAAACTTTCATAAGTTCACACACTAGCTAAGGGTGAAAGTGAAAATTTATATTGTGTGCTGTATCCAGCTTCAATGTTGAACCTTTTCAGTTCAAGCCAATTCTTCCCCATATCTGAGATCCTAGCCTCACTTTTACTCCACTGACCATCTGTTCCTAATTATAAGCCCCTGGCTCAAGGCAGGGTAAAAGAGGTTTTAAATTCATCTTGTTTTAAATATGGTTTCTAGAGCTGTAAGGTTGATTTTAGTGTAATTAAGTCCAATACGAAATTACCGTCTGTCAGAAGGGTGCACTTTACCAATTAGACCCCTTCCCAATGAGTGGCATTCAGTGCTACTGGTCTCATCCCCTCCCAGCTTGAGGGCCACCTTTGAAAGCATCTAACAGTGGAGTATTGAACTGGCCTGTAAGTTGAATATTGATTTTAGGTCACACTTCCTCCTTAAAATTATTTGTAAATAGCCTCTTCATAAAAAGTATTTGTTTTGGTTCATGCAGATTCACTTAGAGGCTTGTGAAAAGGCTCCTGTTAAATGTGTTAGGAACTGTGGCAGAACCGACATACCAAGAAATGAGGTATAAATTTTACTTACTATATGCTTCATGATCAAGCTGCAGTAATAGTATGATCATGGTAATAACTTAATTATCATTACAACAAAACAATTAGATTAATTAAGAATTAACATATAATAATGACAACAAAAACAAAACAGTACTTAATAGCGCTCAAATGTTTCAATACCCAGCAAACAAACTGCTTGGAGTCATGTTTTCTTAACAGAGAGCACAAAACAATGATCGAAAGATCACTCACATTATTGAATACTGCTCGCAAAGTAGGAAATGATTATGAAATCTTGTAAAAGTATTAATAATAGTGTTAATTAATACTATAGACATAATGATGATTAAATTATGATAATTCAAGATTAATCCCAGGTAAAACTGCTAGTGAGTAGTGAGGCATAAAATTATTAGTAATAGGCATTTTTAGTGTTTGTCACCATCAATGTGGCCAAATGGCTTGACTGTTATAGTTGGACATAGTTTAGTATTTCAATGATATTGTGTATAAACATCAGAATCAACTAATTTTTTCGGAAAAATGTCAAAAATCTTTTGTTTTACAGCATGAACAACTCTCTCTGTGTAGGCATCTAGCAGTGAGTCCTTGTTTTAAGGTTTGCATGTTTACATCCAAAGTAATCTCTGATATGAGGAAGAGGCTCAAATTGCATTCACTAGGCATCTAGCAAAAAAACAAAGCCTGTTGTTCTGTTGTTTGTCCATGGTACGAAAGAGCTCAGTCATCATAGCAAACCTTATCACTTCATGGGTTGGTTTGGTTGGCGATGCAGTGGTAAAACAGTTAGCATGTTTGACTTGTAGTCCTAGGATCACAAGTTCAAGCCCCGGTCAGACCTCTGTGTTGTGTCCTTGAACATGACACTTAACCTGACTTTGTTCCAGTCAGCCCAGCTGTAAAAATGAGTATCAGCTTCTCTGGTGGAAGCTTTTTACTTCCATAGATCAGTGACCTGTCTAGGGGAAGTCAAATACTCTCATCCACTTAACACTATGGAAACCGGAGATAAGCGTCGGCCTAACGAGCCACTCATGCTGGCTCGAGAAAGGGCTTAGCTGTTATGGATGGATTTGGATTTTTCAAAGTTTTTCATAAAAGTTCTTGTGAATTTTATGTTTATACACATGGAACCAATGCACTATAATAAAAAAAACAAGAAAGGGCTTAGCTTTTATGGATGGATTTGGAATTTTCAAAGTTTTTCATAAAAGTTCTTGGAATTTTATGTTTGTACACATGGAACCAATGCACTATAATAAAAAAAACGAGAAAGGGTTCAGCTGTTATGGATGGATTTGGATTTTTCAAAGTTTTTCATAAAAGTTCTTGTGAATTTTATGTTTATACACATGGAACCAATGCACTATAATAAAAAAAACTAGAAAGGGCTTAGCTTTTATGGATGGATTTGGATTTTTCAAAGTTTTTCATAAAAGTTCTTGGAATTTTATGTTTATACGCATGGAACCAATGCACTATAATAAAAAAAACTGGAGCACATGCACTTAAAGTCCATATAAAGTTTATTTGTTACTTTTTGGATTTAAAATGTTGTCATGTATGAACTCGCAATTCGACCAACCAAAGAAAATTTCCACGTCTAAGTATGCTTTTTAATCAAAAAACGATTGGAATGTAAATTTTGACTGAGTAGGCTGGATACTGGTAACCTTTGACATAGTAGCAGTGAGTTATTTGGTTTTTGTTGAAAAAATTAATTACTGTTAAAAAATGTCTTAAGATTTTTACTTCGAACAATTTCAAGGCAATAATTCATTGATTAAAGTTATGACAATGTGACTATTGTAGCCAGAATTGAGTTTTTGAGATAAAAAAGATTGTCTCTGCTTTATGCCTTGTGCTACACCCTATGCCTCCTGCTTTGTCATCATTGCACGCTTCTAGTCTAAAAAATGTAACAGGAATTGGGAGACAAGGTTTTATTTTCAAAAATTACCATTATTAAAGGCTCTACTTTTCATCTGGAACTTCAAAAAATAAGCTTGATAGGAACCTTAAACATTTGAGGTGATAACAAAGACTGAACTGTTATGTATTAATTGATGCTTTTCACTGTGCAGATGGCAGCACACATTGATGTTGATGGCGACTGTCCTCTTGCTCTTGTTCCTTGCCCATACAATGATATCGGCTGTAAGTTCATGGTAAGTATCAGTTTCATGCTTAAACAACGATGATGAGCTAAACTGGTGATGGGTTAAATCTGGCAAGAAAAAAGATGTGTGGACTCCTCATGTTCCCCAGGAAAATTTTGAAGAAATGTTTTTAATGGCATTCAGCTTTTTGAAAGGCTTGTATATATAAACTTTGCTCACAACAAAAATTCTTTGAAGAAGTTGAGGATGTGCAACTAAACAGTGCACCTCTATTTTTTTTCAAAAAAAAGATTCCTTACTGAGAACTACAAGAAAACTAAAAATGGCAAAAGATCACGAGAACCTGGTCAGTCATTGTTAGATTTAACAATGTAATAGTGGAGTAGTGAATGCTAAATCTGATACTGTCCAAGGTGCATAGACAGCCTTTTTAAAATCCAATTTTGACATTCTAGAAAGCAATACTAGGTAATTCAAGAAGTTCCAATACAAAAACTCCGAGGCCAAGACTAAAAATACAGAGACACCAAACAAATTTCAAGAATAATTAAGGTTTTGAGCCCTATTGGAAATGCCAAGATTTCGAGCCATTTTGTGTGAAAATCTGAGCCTGAAAAAAAAGACAACACTTTAAGACATGACAAAAAACAATAACAAGATTTTGAGAACTAGCAGTTATTTGCAGACTTTCTAATTTAAGGCCCAATCATGCGCTACCCCTTCATAGCCAGGCTTATTTTTTAAAATGTATTTGCATTTTGTTCTCTGATCAGACCAAAAGAAATGAAATGGAAAAGCATTTGGCTGAGTCCACTCAAATACATCTCGACTTGGCTCATTTGCGAATTAAGGAGTTGGAAGCCAGGCCAGACCATATGTGCACAAATGGAAGATTCCTTTGGAAGATCTCAAACTATTCTCAGCTATTTCTTCAGTCTGCTACTAAGAAGGAGAAGGAAAAGCTATGCAGTCCGCCATTTTACACTGGGCAATATGGATATAAATTGCGTGCAGAGGCATTCTTGAACGGTCTCGGTCAAGGGAAAGGAACACACATGTCTTTGTATGTTGTGATTATGAAAGGGGAATATGATGCTATATTGCCCTGGCCATTCCAGCAGCGAGTTGATTTTATACTTATTGACCAGCATGATGACATCACTGAGCGTCAGAACAAACTGTGGCGGCTGTCTTGTGAAAGAAACAGCGACTACTTCAAAAGGCCGAACAAAATTAAGAGTTTAGGGTTTGGTTGTCCAAAATTTGTCTCGTTGGAATTTTTGAAGACAAGGAGTTACATCAGAGATAACACAATCTTTGTGCGAATAGATGTTGAACCTCTCGATCCAGCTGATGAACGAGTGAAGCCAGGGTAGGCTAAATGATTCAAAGGGGTGTCTAGTGATAGTCGAGTCCACCTTCTGTAGAAGGGCATTAACCCTTTCAGCCCAAAACATGCCCAATGATGTGTTGCTAACTCCCCCAACCAGAACCCATACTTTACATGTGAACAGTTTAGGAGAACTTTGCTTTTCATCATCAGTAGTTGATCTGTGATTAATCAAATCTCATTTTCTCATTTTTGTATGTGTAATGTAAGGAGAAATTAGATTTTGATAAACTGGCCTGGGCTGAAAGGGTTAAGCCTTAGTAGAGCTTTGAGTAGATGTCAGCTGAAGCTAGCAGCCTTGTGAATGGTCAGTGGAGAGTAAATAATGGCGCTATTTGGTGTCTTCAATAACGTCGAGTAAAAAAAGCCTGGGGGCTACTCCAGGGTAAATGGTTAGAGAAGACCATTTGAAAAGTACCCATAATAGCCTAAAAAACATTTAGACAAAAATAATTTTTATACCTTCCAGGCTAAAAATTACCTTGAACTAATTAAACCAACCAAAAGTTTACACTCTTTATTACAGTCATTTATTGACATTTATCAAATTCATCTTTTAGTTTCATGATGTATAGTCATCCTTACAGTTTCTTCAGACGGTACAGTACTTATATAACTGAAACAGAAAGAGAAAAGGTAATAATAACTGGGTTGTTTTTTCCTTAAAAAATATCAGGCAATGTTTTACACAACCCCCAAATACCAGACTACCTATTTCAACTCCTATAAAATAGGTCGGTGATACCTCCCACCTAATTATAGGCGGATTTTAGTACATAATGCCACTGCTTACTCTTTCCCCATTAACATAATTCAAACTTCAACATTAAGACAAAATGAGTCCAAATTTCGATAGGGTATTGCATAATTACAACTCCATACAGTTACAGTAGAGTTTGGAGTTTTAAAAGGCTCATTTCTCCAAATGCATCCAATGTTTCGAGCTAAAACTTTGAATGATTACTAACTGCACTACACTCTAGCGAATTTTCTGACTTATTTTGTTTAAACGTGGAAGTTGGATTTATACTTTTATTATGTAAACAATGAAATCCGCCTATAAGGAGTACTTCTACCAAGGAATATAGTAAGTAAAATGTGCAAGAAGTAATTAAACAACTCTGAATGGCATTATTTTTAGTTATAATCATTTTCTCTACTGGGTAGAGGTTTAATGCTTTATAAGAAAAGCCTTAAATAACATTTGAGTAAAATAAGCAAGTAATAAGGGATTATGTAATGTAAATTAATTATTAATTTTGCTTATACACAACAAGATTGAAATAAATATATATCAAACCTTTTTGGGATTCGATTGTACTGAAGCAAAAACAAGAGAGGAAATTTCAGTATTTTGTGAATAATTTCTATTATATAGCTTATAGTCGTCCAGGAAGGAAGAGGTTTGCACAATACAGAAAGTTGTCACTAAGTCTTGAGTTTTAACCTGAGATAGTTGTCGTCAAAAATAAAAGGTAGAAATTTCGTTTCCGATGTAAGAACATAGACATGACTGCGTTTTCTATCATTTAAAATTCACACGTTCTTACTCAAAGCAAATTCATTTACTAATGACTGTTTTGAAAAAAAAAAACTAATAACCAAAGTGTAAGTTAACAGTCGTTATACGCTTCTTTATATAAGATACTTGAGAAGTTTTCATCATTAATTTTTAGAACAGTTTACACTGAGCAAGTGTTGCATTGTATGAATTAACAAACACACGGACATGCTTTTTTAACTAGAACCTCATAGTTTTTATTGAGAATCTTTGTCTAAACTTAATGTCAACGTTACTCTTTTGAATTAGTTCTATCTTTGAAGTCCACAGCTTTTTTTATTTGTTAAGTTCTACACAAGTCATTGGATGACTTGTGTTGTCTTAAGATGACTCACACCATTAAAGACACACAAAACAGAGAAGTAGATCTTTGTGTCAGAATTGACAACAGCTGTTTTATTTTCTTCAAATTTCACAACCCCGGTTGAAGTACTTTTGTGTTGTACTGTTGAAGAATTGTTTTTTAGTTTATGTCAATTTTCATCCTCAAGGTTCCTTACTAAACGAAGTGTGTACATCAATATAAGAAATTCAAAAAAGCATGTCATAAGCTTAAGTATGTTGTAGTCTTTACAGCTATTTCAAAAATTTTTATCACAAACAAATTGCAGCTGAAGTGCGATGCTCGAAGGTTCCCCTACATTTACACTAAAATATTTGATCAAACCGTTGGCAATGTACTTTAATTGTTTAGTAAGAATCAGCGGCGAGATTTATCTCAAATTCAGTGCTTTTATTTTTTGATAAAAATTCACCTTTTGTTCTCATTTAACATTTCTAAAGTGCCCAAGTGGTTAGTGTGTTCGACTAGACCACTCAGTTTACCCGACTTGTTCCAGTCAACTCAATACGACCCCCAATACGAAATAAACACCAACCAGGTTCTTTTAAATTTCAATCGTTCAGAAATATCATTGAAATGTAAAATGAGCTAAAAATGAAGATGATTTGGAGGATCCGGGTATCATTCCCGGTACCTCGTGCATGCAAAGCACACGCTCTACCATATGACCTAATCCCCCTATACGAAATAAACACCAACCAGGTTCTTTTCAAATTCAATCGTTCAGAAAGATCATTGAAATGAAAAACGAACTAAAAATGAAGATGATTTGGAGTATCTGGGTATCTATCCCGGTACCTCGTGCATGCTAAGCACGCACTCTACCATATGAGCTAATCCCCCAATAGGAAATGAACACCAACCAGGTTCTTTTGAAATTCATTCGTTCAGAAATATCATTGAAATGTAAAATGAGCTAAAAATGAAGATGATTTGAAGTATCGGGGTATCGATCCCGGTACCTCGTGCATGCAAAGCACGCGCTCTACCATATGAGCTAATCCCCGAATACGAAATAAACACCAACCAGGTTCTTTTCAAACTATATCGTTCAGAAATATCATTAAAATGTAAAATGAGCTAAAAATGAAGATGATTTGGAGTATCGGGGTATCGATCCCGGTACCTCGTGCAAGCAAAGCACGCGCTCTACCATATGAGCTAATCCCCCAATACGAAATAAACACCAACCAGGTTCTTTTTCAAATTCATTCATTCAGAAATATTATAAAACCGTAAAATGAACTAAAAATGAAAATGATTTGGAGTATCGGGGTATCGATCCGGTACCTCATGCATGCAAAGCACGCGCTCTACCATATGAGCTAATCCCCCAAATACAAAATAAACACCAACCAGGTTCTTTTGAAATTCATTCGTTCAGAAATATCATTGAAATGTAAAATCAGCTAAAAATGAAGGTGATTTGGAGTATCCGGGTATCGATCCCGGTACCTCGTGCATGCAAAGCACGCGCTCTACCATATGAGCTAATCCCCGAATACGAAATAAACACCAACCAGGTTCTTTTGAAGTTCATTCGATCAGAAATAACATAGAAACGTAAAATGAACTAAAAATAAGGATGATTTGGAGGATCCGGGTATCGATCCCGGTACCTCGTACATGCAAAGCACGCGCTCTACCATATGAGCTAATCCCCCAATACGAAATAAACACCAACCAGGTTCTTTTCAAATTCACTCGTTCAGATATATCCTTGAAATGTAAAATGAACTGAAAATTAAGATGATTTGGAGGATCCGGGTATCCATCCCGGTACCTCGTGCATGCAAAGCACGCGCTCTACCATATGAGCTAATCCCCGAATACGAAATAAACACCAACCAGGTTCTTTTAAAATTTATTCGTTAAGAAATATCATTGAAATGTAAAATAAGCTAAAAATGAAGATGATTTGGAGGATGCGGGTATCGATCCTGTTACCTCGTGCATGCAAAGCACGCGCTTTACCATATGAGCTAATCCCCCAATACAAAATAAACATCAACCAGGTTCTTTTCAAATTCATTGGTTCAGAAATATCATTGAACGATAAAATGAGCTAAAAATAAAGATGATTTGCAGGATCCAGGTATCGAACCCAGTACCTCGTGCTTGCAAAGCACGCACTCTACCATATGAGCTAATCCCCCAATACGAAATAAACACCAACCAGGTTCTTTTCAAATTCATTCGTTCAAAAATAACATAGAAACGTAAAATGAACTAAAAAAAGAGATGATTTGGAGGATCCGGGTATCGATCCCGGTACCTCGTG
>JAOBAT010106346.1:0-15161 GCA_026413305.1 Hydrozoanthus tunicans
CTGGGTTTAGTTTGATAAATAGAGGATGTTACATGGCTGCGCCGAGATACGAATTTTTTCTTCGAATGTTGAAAAAAATATAGAAGATAAAATTCGTATCTTCAAGCGGCCATGGAGTTTTCTTTTTACCACATACTTTATCAGATCCTGGATTTATTGCAAAAGCAGTATTTTTATTGACACAGAAAAAGGTTTCAACGACGGGAAAAGTTTCATAACAATCACACGTCATGATATGGAAATCGTGCGTTCTGATTGGCTGTCTTTGACTGATATTACCACATGTGATTGATATGGGTGGCTGATACGCTCTATATTCACCGATCTACTATGTAAATATCGAACTAAGTGCGTGATAATGTACTACTTTATAAAACCAGTGGGGTGTAATGGGTGTGCCTTGACATGAATAAAAGATGCAGACGAACCGTCTGTGAAGGTATTGTATTGATCTTCTTGTATTGTTTTGAAATGCACAGTATCGTAATACTTGGCAGATTCTAAATGTTTTGGGGTTTGTGGTATGATATATATTTGAACCACAGGTTCTGACCATTTTGTAATCTTGTGAATAAATGGTTTCAAACTGCTCGGTAGAATTGAGATGATCTAGCTAGGAGAGTTAACTCTCGCATCAATCAAGCTATTTTAAGACCTTTGCAGAGAAGTTCTGAGGCGTAAACCTGTTTGTATTGCATTTTTCTGACCCATAGCGTGGAAATCTATGATGTCTTTGAATACCACTGCTAAAGGTTAAGGGGTCAATAACCGTTTTCATTAGGTAAAAAAGAATAAATTAAAACGTTTTAATACTAATGAGTAGTTTACAACAGTCAGTTTGTGTCTTGTTGCTGAGGTGGTTCAACGGTAAATCGACTTCAAAACGTCAACAGTCGTAGATCTACAAACCAAAATGGGTATGTTACCCGAGTTTTATCTATGTGTTAAACTCAGTTATGCTTTAACATATGAAATGAATACTGTGTCGATGGTACTTTTCAAAGAAGTTGCTGATACCAAAATTTAACGGAAGTTTAATAACTTAATTAAATTTACACCATGCAGTTGATAGCCATTTCATGGCAAACACACCGCACACTCGTGCTCGAAGCTGAGATTCGCATATGAGACAATTCCAAAACACTTATTGGTCGCTCTGCATGTTACACGCTTAAGCCGAAAAAATTAAACACAAATAATCAATGCTTCTTCTTGCTTTCACAATTAACATGACGACATGTATACATTTTTTATCATACTTGAGTTACCAACAGCTTTTTGCAATGATGCATTATACAAAATTTGAAACGATTTTGATAAGGAATCAAAAACGTATTTACTACTAATTGTAGTAGTTTTGCAACAAAAATATCGGGGAAATTACGATATGTAAATTGTTTATCATCAGCAAAAGTTTTCAAAATTACTCTAGTGCATGCTTTTTTAGAAACCGGTAGAAGTTTCCTTTGGTCGGTCCGTCAGTTACTGTTCATGTGTGCGAGTATTTACCCCTCCAGAGATATTTGGTAGTAAGAATATTTCATAAAAATGCTACGACGGAAATTAAAGCTCAACAAGGATATGGAGTAACGGTTTTTCACAACGGCTCATTGCAATTTGCATTTCGTTGCATACTTGAAAGCTCTAAGTGTTTACTTAGTTCAAAACAATTTTACCTTTAGGAGCATAATTTACTAGAACTTTGAATTTATTAGCTCTTCATATTTCTTGATTTTCTGATCTCTTAAAAATTGTTCGGCAGGTTTTTATAATGGAGCTTGTTCCTGTTTCTTCCGTGGTCTGATTTTCTGTAGTCCATAACGAAAATGTAATTTTAATTTATGAGCCATTGGTAAGAGGTTAGGCGCTACATTTGGTCCCTGCGAAGTCAACCGCACGGTCGGCGGAATCGGGGGAGGATTTAAGGGGGGAGGGGTAGGGCACTGGTCCCCTTCCCATATTAACTTGGTTTTTGCTAACAACAGCAGCTTTCGAAAAGGAAACTCGAACTTTATAACGAACTGTTACAACGAACTTTCTTGCCCCCCCCCCCCCTCACCACCCTTCATCCTCCAAAAATAAACTTTTGCTTCCGCCACCCATATGAACCAACCCGCAAACTTGTTCTGTTCTAAAGTATAGTTTATGCCTATTCCAGGTATGATTGGTCCCACCATTCTTCTTGCTGGTACTTTTGCTGTCTTCCAGTCATCTTTGGTCTCAGGTATATACAGTCACGTTTAACTTTTTATTACATTGACTGTGTGTCTCGTCAACTATATCCGCAAAACTAGCCTTGTTATTCTAAGGATAGTAAAACATCAACTGTTGAATTATTACAGGCTACTAAGGTCTTTTAAATGCTAAGGACTATGTACACGACACAAGATATAAAATGGATGTTGGAGATGCATATGCATGTAACAGACGTCACTCTACACTGCAGGGCTATTACAACAAAATCATTTTTGGACAGGTTTATTGGCAATATTTCTGTTTTGAGTAGTCGTGCTACTCTTTATCAAAACAAAGCTGGAGTGCATGATCATGAGGTGAAATATAACACGGCTGATTCAACATGAGCTTTTCTCAGACTCATGACCGTACCAGACATGTATATGAAAGATGCCCAAAACTTAGCAGGTGCAGATTAATATTCGCTAAAACAAATTTTGCTTAGTATTTGTATGGTTTATTTATTCAAAACATTTAACGGCCGGGTTATGAATTTAACCAGCTCATTTTAACACTGCACAGATAGAGGCCGTGTACATTAGTCAGTAGTCCATGCATGTCCGATGTTTTTATTGTCAGTATTTATTATCCGTTGAAATGAAGGAGTTAAATTTAACACGATGGATTTGATAAGAAATGAAGATAATAAACAAGTATTGAATTCGTTATTCGAACCGTTTACTACAAAACACCCTTCATTTGCATAATCTTGCTTCCAAAAAGTCGGGATACATTTTGAACCAACAATATCTTCATGCATGATAGAGCTGATATCACTCTAATAGCCCGAAGCTATATTTTAGAATTTTTTGACACTATAGTGTTTTTCTTTTCTGTTCTTATCTTAATTGGTTGATTAATGTATTGATAATAGAGTAGACATAATTTTAAACGGAATTCGGCCCTTGATTTATCTCTTGACTGTAATTACTGAAACTTCACGCGGGCAATTTAGAACAAATTATTTTTTATAAGCGCGCGCGAGGATTTACTCAGGCTCATATATTTGTAGTCCAGTTCCTCCTCCTCCAGCGGAGCCATGCAGCCAATATCTTTGTGTTAAAAATTTTCCCTTATCTTCCTATATGATGTAACGTGTTCTGAATCCAGAGGTCTTTTTAGAACCAAAATATTTCCACGCCTAATGGCCAACAGAACTTTGTTACAAGAGGCGGTTACTGCTGCTTCGCTTAAAAAGTTAATTCTGCCATGCACGGAGCAACGACGTGGCTTTTGTCTAGCATTGCTTCTATAGTAATACAAAGAAAAATAGATCGAAGAATACAATTCAATTGGTTATCGCAGTTCACTTGCCTGTTTGCCAATTTTTACTAAGAAATGATACAACGATATCCTTGTTTGTTACTTTAAAATTGCACCCATTCTACTAATTAAAACATTACTCATTGTAGTCCTTTTTTGTTGAAGTAAGTCTCTAAATCGTTGAATTAATGAGGCATGCAAATGTTTTAATTTGCTAGTTTGCCCCCCTCCCCCCCCCCTCCCCCGTGAAAGAAGAATGAAACGAATGTAACTTTTTATAGAAAAATGGTGTATTGAACTTAAGCGCTCGACTTTACGATAACTCATATTTTTAAACAAAAAGCTTAAGCACCTGTTTAACTTATCATATCATTATAGGCGAATGCAGTACGAATGCAGACATCGAAAAAGTGTTTGTAGTTCGTCGTCGGTTGAAATTTGCTCCATTTAAACTGTGCGAGCTAGCCCACTCTGCTCTGATTCTGCGCACAAGAGATGACAAAGAGTGCGTGCTGGAATACCTGAAGGACAGCAAAGCTCACCTATACGACGCAAAGCCATCTATCACCTGGGGGTGCACGGGATGGTGGCGGTCACGGAAGAAGAAGTGCGTGTATTGGATGAAGGTAAATTACCTCATAACAACACGTAACATAACAGCGCATCACATAACACGAAATAACGCAACGCAACACATTGCGAGTTGTAACCTAACCCAGCCCAACGCAACGCAATCCAACGCATTGCAACCCGACGCAGCCTAACGCAATCTAAGGCAATCAACGCAACCAGACGCATCCCAACACAACGCAACGCAACGCAACTTAGCGTATCCCAACCTATCCAAACCCAACGCAAACCAACGCATCCAAGCGCAATCTAACGCAACCCAACGGACCCCAACGCAATCTAAGACAACCCAACGCACCGTACCTAAACGCAACGCATTCCAACCGAACGCAATCTAAGGCAACCCAACGCAACCAAACGCACCCCAACGCAACGCATGCAACCCAATCCAACGCAATGCAACCTAGCGTAGCGCAACCCAACCCAGCCGACCCAACGCAAACCAACGCACCAAATCGTAATCCAATGTATTCCAACGCAACCAAATCAGTTTACATTTAATGCGGTTTGAACCACTTTTTGGCAAAAAAACTTAGAAATACGAAAAATTTCGAGTCAATATAGTTCTAAAAAATGTCAATGTAACTGTTTCTGTCAAGAACAGCACAACAACACAAATATTTCTCAATCTATTTTTGCACCTAAAAAAATCTTTGGCGAATGAATTAAAATTTTGGTCGCTAATAAGCCACTAAAGAGTAAACATAACTTAAGGATGTTATAAAAGCCTCTTGAATTTGTATTTATAAAGTTCATGCATTGCCACAATACCAGTCAATATATTCATATCACACTAAGTAGCCCGAGTAAACGTCTTTAGGCGTCTAGTTACCTATGTCAGTTTACGATAAATCTTTCTTTTCAAGGACGACACCAACGTATGGTACCTTTGGAACAGGCAAAAAATTGGACGTCGCCTTCCTGCATCTGCTGGTCACGTGTCACCGCAGATGGCTCAGAAACAAATGCAAAGCATCATGGGTGACAGCTACGATTTCCTTAGAAATAACTGTCACATGGCACAAGAAAAGCTACGACAAAGCTGGGGTCTTCATGTTAATGACCCTTATGTTGACCCAGCAGCCATCTGTGAATGCGGCAAGAAAGTGCAGAGGATTTCAGGTCACTCTTTAATCAAATCGCTTTTCCAGAAAATACGCGGGGTTTGTGTCAAGATCACTCGCAAAATGAAAACTCGATAGATTTCTGTGGCTGTTACTTGGGAATCGACTCAAAAAAGTAATTTGACACGATAGCCTTCGTAGTTACGAGTTTACTGAAATTAAGCACTGCTGCCCAAACTGAATAATCACGAAAAAACAACGAATCATTACTCAGCTAGTTCCTTTGATTGGTTTAACCGTTTTGAATGTAAGTTAGACACTGCTTTTTCTAACAAGAAAAACATAAGATTTTTAGGATTATAGCACTAAGCTAAACGATCTTTTTTAACAGATTTTCTGTCATGCTGTTTTCGCAAAAACGTTCAAGCCAGCCAGGCATGCTATCGGAATATTATGGTTTGCCTAGACCATAGTTTTTGGTCTTTTAGGAATAGAATGCTTTCTTACTATGTTATATTACTTAAAAGAAAAATCGTTCTTCTTTTCTAAAAATGTTTCGATTCAGGATATTGCCTTTTGTAAATCAAGCCTTAATAAAGCTAAAGCACATGACTAAATTTTTTCTATTTTTTTGTAGTTTAATATGTCAAAGAAAAGAGCTCTTAATTTCGATACGTTCAAAAGTCTTCTAAAGCAACATTTTGATTTTCGAAAACGTGCTTCTTCAGCCCATGAAAATGTCCAACGGTTTTTCGCGCAGTCAGAATGTCTCATGTTTGTCCTGTGACGTAACATTGTGTACCGTAACACCGTCCAATACGGTTCGGAAAGGGAAAGTAAAGAAAAATGGTAGAAAATGTGTCGCCGGCTCACAAAATGGCGTCAGTTGTAGAAACAACTCCTGTGCCCAAGGAATTTCCGAAAGATCCAGAAATTAGGTAAACGACAGTGCTACGTAATATGACGTCACAAAAGCTAAGTTAGACCCTAGTCCCCGAGACGGTGTCTAGTTAACAAAAGCAGTTGATAAAGTGCTTAAAAATGAGTTGACAGATTGGGCCACTTTGTGGAAATTAGGAATAAAATTGAGAGGTTTGTTAAGGAGTAACTCGTGAATTCGACTTTGAAATGAGTGTTTCATTAAAATGAGCTGAACTAACTAAAATGCTTAAGAAACTTTGAGAAGATGAATCTCGACAGCTCCGGAGAGTGACGGTTCATTAGTCGAATGCGCACGGGATTTGACAGTTTTAACTTAAATTAAAACGGTTCTATTAACAGCCTCTCAGTGTCTTA
Source organism: Hydrozoanthus tunicans (assembly GCA_026413305.1). Lineage (NCBI taxonomy): Eukaryota > Metazoa > Cnidaria > Anthozoa > Zoantharia > Hydrozoanthidae > Hydrozoanthus > Hydrozoanthus tunicans. The sequence goes on from JAOBAT010106346.1 coordinate 6,489, forward strand.
TCACAAGATGCAAGATACATTAAGGACCGTTATCGTTTTCTTTGCTTTCAACTTTCAAATGTTGTATTTCTCTCAACAAGTCAGCCACTGTTGCCTCTGGACGAAAGAGTTCTTTCAGGGTGGTACTCGGGTTCACTGCTCCAGCCTCGACTCCAGCCTTGAACACACTTTTCTCGGGGGAGCCCCCACGGGAAAGAAGTCCAGGGCCCTCTAAGGACCACGTGAAGCTATTCAGGATCGTTTTTGTCTGCTTAGGTACATCGGTAAACAATCCTGGATGAATCTGGTTGCCAGTTAGTGAGTGAATAGGTAGAATTAGGATCTTGGGTCGATACGAGAGTTGTAGTTGTACCTGAAGCAACATGGCGTACACCAGACACTGGTGGAGGTGTGCACCGTAGGCCGTTTCCGCCTCCTTGGTCCAGTAATTCAGAATATCAACCACCATCCATTCCACAACTACATACTCGCCATTATGGATACCCACTGCATTGACTTCGCCTTGCCATAAATAAATCTTCCCGTTGTTACCCGACATATAGCCGTAAAGGGGGTAATGAGCGGTTAGTAGTTGAAATCCGGGGTATACATTCTTGAGTGCTTCCACTAACGCCTCTCCCACTTGCCTGTCCTTCTCCTCCAAGGGCTTGTCTGAGATGTAGCGAGATAGAAGTCTATCCCAAAGCACGCCTACCTCGGCTCCATTCCCTCTCGGTCCTGCTGTTTCGAGAATTTTAGGTAACTCAGGACTGTTTCGCCTCTTTTTGAACAAGTTTTTCACATCTTCAGTCATCTAATATTTATATTCACATAAATTGCAGTTAGATACCAAGAAAAACATTAAAAAGAAGCAACAAAAATTGAAGTTTACAGTACTGATTATCAAGTTTGGAGAGAGATTTGGTTAGAATCTGTAAACGCATGCCCGAGCGTTAGTTAACTGTGCTGTGTCTGTTGTGAAGCAAAGTTGCTTTCGTTCAAAGTTCATGACCTAGCTCTTATTAATATAACAACACTGCGCGTTCACCGAATCGTTTAAAGCCTAGTCCTATTATAGCAGTGACTGTGAGATCTGCGGATCGATAAGCTGACTCAGTTTTTCAGTTCTATCACAAAAAAAATCTATCTCTACACGTATTTGTGCCGCTGCTTACCCGAGTATAAGATTTCAACCTATGCCAGTCCTTTGATGGATTCAGTATACAGTCTGAATCGATATCAATCTTGTCCGCTTTAGCCTGAGCAAGGTTAGAGAACTCAATTCCCGTTCTTTTTGTCTCTAAAACTTGCTTCTCTTTCAGCTCTGACGACGCCATCCTTGCAGTTTCGTTTGACGCGGTGTCGGAAAATGTTTTTTTCTATCTCAGCTAATTGGGCTGTACTTGAAGGTTATTGTAATTAATGGCCAGAGCAGCTGAATTCTCTTGACCGGTCGGCTAGCGAGGAGTAAATGAGGTGTTAGGAATATCAAAACTAATTAAGCCAGTATATGTTTGTAAAAGCACCTCCAATTAAAAGTATATCTATTTGTAAGACCTTCAAAAACGCATGCTGGTCGAGCTATTGTAAATCTTTCGAAACTTTTTTTTTACTTTAAAAGATGTTCAGTTACAACTGTACCGCAGGTGTAAATATTTTATTAACCCGACAGCTCCAAACCTTTAATAATGATAAAAAGCCCAAATACAGACAAAACACTAAACGTGTTTGATTTTGTTCCCGTTGTATTGAATTGTAGGTTCTTGTTTTGTCAATGTCTGTCCACAGCGTTCATTTTGTTTTTAGGAATCATGCACAGAAGTTTTCGTTCGCCAATACCGACTACACTGAAGACATTTTAGGTCACTGCTATTTATTTCCAGCGATTAATTTAACCATTTAAGCAAAGGAAAGGTTGACGATCAAAGTTGAGCCATGAGATACAAGACTTAAATAAAGTGCAACAGTAAGTTTGCTAAGGGTTACTGTAAATGGAATGAATGTAAATAAGGTTATAGGAACAAGAGAAAGCGTTTTTGAGAGAGAGAAGTTTTTTGATGAATGAAATTTTAGCATGCCGGTTTTGTTTATTTGCAAGCTTCTAAGATCCAGAAATACAGAACCGGTTCATTTGCAAGTGAAGCATTTTCTTATTTAAAAGCCGATGTTCATAATATTTTTTTTGGTTTAAGATGTCCTTGGAAGATATAAGAGGGAGATTGCTTACAAAAAAATTGTCAACATCGATCCTAATTAATATAAAAACCCAATCTATACCCACTAATTCATTGTCGCCGGGATGGCCCTACAATCTCTTCCATACTCTCTCAGATCTGGCAACTAAAAGCTGACCAAGAAAACTAAAAATAATGAAAGATTTGATTATTTTCTACTGAACTGGAAGTTATTGTCCGTTTGTTTAAAGTTTCCTTTACTCACATAATTTTATATGTAATTTAATTTTCTTCATCAATTCTTTGAACCTGCCTACAATAGTCAATAGGCTTGATTAAACCATCACAACTACCATTAACGTCTTGTTCATGACAATGTATTCAACAAATCGTGATTTGAGTTTTACCGCTATATACAAATTGCATATGCATTGCCAGCGAAGCGTTCTAAAACAGAACTGAAAACTCCGGTTTGTACAGCTCTTTATGTGGCGAATGCGAATTTCTTATTGCGTCCCATGAGTCGGTTTCGTTGAAAGATAAATTCAAGGACGATTGGCCCAATACGGCATTTTCATTTAGCAAACAAAAAGCTAATCATGATATACTACTAATTGCTGATCGAATCACCTCGTTTCTGAAAATTCCGATGAAATAAGTTTTTCAATTTCAGCTCTTAGAAAACACAGCTCCCAACTGGCCTCTTCATTTGTTAAGTGAAACTGGATTGTAAGTGAAAATAAGGTACAACTCATGTCAACTTAGCGTATTCGAACAAACCGAATATCTTCGATCCTAGATTTGATACAAAATCAGTTAGCTCGGTTATCTCGAGCCCCGATAAATCGAACCCGTTTTTTGTTTCCTTTGTACGTACTGTAAGTCGAAATAATGGGGTTATCCATCATTTTGGTGATGATAATGATAATAACAATAATGATAATAGTGATAATGTTAGTCATATAATGTTTATAACATGCAATAATAATATAACAATAACAGTTTCTGTTAATAACAATAATAATAATAATGTTAATATCAATAATAATAATGATGATAATAATAACAATAAAAATAATGATAATAATTTATAAAAATGACAAAACCTGCGGTTTTTCCGTCTGTTAATCAACTGTGGTCAAAATTCACCACAGTGAATGTGTTTTAAGGCATGCTTACACATAATTATACACATATAAAAAATAGTTTGACTATAAAAGAATATTTTTGGTCGACTAGACCATCAGGCTTTATAAAAATACCCCAATTAAGAATATTGAGCATCTTTAAAGAAAGCACCAAGCTACTGTATTTTGAGCAGGTGGTAAGATGACATAAATGAAAAAAGAATTCAATTTGAGGCTGACTGAATCATTGAACTATCTTTTTTGTCTTAAGCCTTTGAAAGGACATCAAGCCTGTAAAAGAAAATAAAAATAAAAAGGTGTTTATTGAACCTAGGTATAGGCGCGGCCGAATTAGGGTTATGACACATCACAGCTCCGAGGCACGTATTGTTGCGTCATGCCAATTTCGTGTTGACGTGCACGAAGTCTCGAAATGTCCACACGAAATCGAGGCTGTCGGGCAAGAAAACAGTAGAAAACAATCAACGAACAACAATTTAGGAAGGTTTTTACCGACTTAAAATAATATTTAGAAAAAAGCTTTAGTTTTTTCAAATGGAACCAACAAGTCTCGGTAGTACAAGGGGAGCGTTCGAAGAGGATACCGATGAACTGCTAAACGGAAACTCGGTGAGCTAAATTTTATTCTGCCGAAAAAAATTTTTTGACTATATAGTTATTACCAGCTTTAAAAGACTCTCAAATAAAGACGTGTTAGACTTTCTATCTTGTTTTAGACTCTCTTGTTGGAATAAGAATCCGTCTGTTTTCATAAAGTACGGAGTAAGTTCCTTGAAATATTAGTTTAGGTTTGTAAACAGATGGTTGTTTTAAAAATCGAATGAAGATCCATTCTCAAATTTTCAATGGTCAAATAGAAAACAGTGTATGTAAAAAAGTTCTGTGATCCATATCTAGTTCAGTTGGAAAATTTGTACGCCCTATATCAACTATATAACTATATACTTTTCAATCTGCTGTTTGCAGTTATATATGTAAAACTCATAAGCGAGGATATAATGTTTAAAAATTGTGTACTTTATTGGTTTATGCCTAAATACCGGTTTGAGTGAATTTCTTCTTGTAAGATGTTAACATTTTTATTACGAGCCTCATCTTTCAAATATTAAGAGAATAACCAATTAAGATAGATTTAAATCGAGTTTCCTTTTAAGTTTTTATGAATGCAATCGTGTATGTCCATGTTAAATGTTGATAAATTTTATGAAAGCCTTAATTCAAATTGGTTTTGTTATATAGCGATTACGTGCAAATAAAATAAACTTTATTGTGAAACCTAACTGCAATTTCTATCCTTTTCCAAGTAACTTGTACCATGTGGAAACTTTAATAATCGAAGTTATGAAAAAGAATCAACACTGCACTAAAACTGTAGAGCTCTGTTCCTATTGCTGGTTTGCACGTGACGTCATGGTGGCCATGTTGGTGCTCTTGACCAAAAGAATTTTGATCATTTCTTTTGTTTGGAGCACCAACATGGCCGCTTCATCTTTTGTTTTTGGTGTCTCTAGGGAATGGTTGCAACCCAAGAATTTGTAAGCTTTTACTGAGATCCCTTCAAAAAATAAATATTAATTATGATAACAAAATTTGTACACAATCTCATTTAACTGTTGGTTTTGTGCTTCCTTTAGCTGAATGGTGTTTCGTCAGGTCCGAGTAGCACCCAGAGTTTAAGAAAAAAGAATAGCTGTTGTCAAGGCCGAACATTTCGAGTCATTGTAGTTGCTTCTATTGTATTTGCACTAGCAGTCGCTACAGCATTGGCAATCGACGTCCATTTTGGAGTTCATCCGTCAGGCCATGGTGCTGTTGCATCGGATGTGAAAGAGTGCTCGGACATTGGATTACACTTACTGAAGAAAGGGGGGTCAGCTGTTGATGCTGCCATAGGAACTCTGATATGTGTTGGGGTGATGAACCCGGAGGGTTCGGGCATTGGAGGGTATGGAATGTATTTTTGTGGCTTCAGTGCCCCCCACCCCCCTCCTTGCCTCTTTTGCAATGTTTTTGAAATTAGCTTTTCTTTGTTCCTGTCAATTATTTTGATAATGGAAATTAATATCTAATGTTTGAAAAACAATAATAGAGACCTTAAGCACAAGTTGTCCGTGTTTACACGGAGGCCAACCGGAAATCAAATATTAGCTGTTGCACATGTCATGTGGCCGTGGTGATCATCACAGAGGCAGCCAAGACGTTTTTCACCTCCATGACGATCACCATGACCGCATGACGTGTGCAAGTATGCGTCAACTACCGATATTTGATTTCTGGTTGACCTCCGTGGAAACACGGATGGCTTATAAGTGCTTAAGGTCTCTAATTTATCCTGAGGTCATTATGTCAGATCATCTACAAAAATGTGTTTTACTTGTTAGTATCTTTGACCCAATTTTATATATCTGACAATTGTACTAATTCTGAAAAAGATTCATAAAGAACTGATGATGTTTGAAGTACTTTTTTTAAAAAAACTTTTAACATATCATTTTAAATAGTCATTTTATAAGCAAAACAATAGTTATGACAATTTAAACAAAATATTAGTTAAAATTGAAAATTTAAAAAAAGGAGAATAATTGAGTTAACCGAAAACCCTATTTTTGCCAGGGTATGTGACCAGAACCACAGATACTATTTTGTTTGGCCTATTATTGATAGCTTAATTCTCACCAGATAAGTTTTAAAGAATCAGTAACATCATTTGTTCTCCTAACAACTGGTCTAAAACAAGCAATTGTTTAACAAAGAATTTGACCAAACTGGTTAACGCAGGTATTTACTAATTAGTCTTTGGTTAATTAACTAGAATTTCTTATGATTGTTTGTTTTGTGTTGTGATGTATAGTGGAGGTTTCATGCTGATCAAGCTACCTAGAAACAAGCCTGAACTGATTGACTTTAGAGAGATGGCACCTGCTGCAGCTCACAAGGATATGTTTAAGGGTCATCCTGATGAATCCAGAGTGGTAAGTTGAAAAGCATGCCACAAAAGAATCAAAAGTGACAGAAAAATCAGAGTTTTCACTTAAGCTTGGCTCACACTAGTTATGGAAGCAGAGACATAGATGTAAGTGGAGACAGAAGTAGCTTTATAATACATTCTAATGTGAACCAAGAAAACAGAGACAGAAGCACAAGCGGAAGACTAAAGTGGAGACTAAAGGAACGGATCATTCCTTTTTTTCTGTTGTTCCTCCTATTTTCGTTTTGCTTCTGTTGTCTAGTTTGTATTGTGAACCAGTATTTGACTGAAGCGAAAACGGAAGAGTGATTGAATGAAAATGCTCTTTTCCAGCCCCTCGGCAAAAACTATGAGATTGGTCACCAAGAAAAAGAGAAATCTCACGGATTAGAATCTCACTTACCGAAAATACAGCTCTCGATCTGTTGCTTTCATGTCCAACAAAGTTCCAGTATTCACCTAACATTTTTCTGGCTGAAATAACTCTCTGACCCAAATGGTACTCCTTTTCCTCAAATTGGTCAGTTCATGCCTTCTTCTCTGAAGATGCAGCCAAATGAAAAGCAATGCTGGCAAAAAATCTCTCTCATCCACCTTTTCAAATTGACAAAACACATGCATGGAAGCGAGGCTTCCATCTCTTCCGTCTGTCGCATCTCACTTCGATGTAACTCTCACTGGTAGCTTCTGTCTCTGCTTTTGCTTCCGTTGCAAGTGTGAACCAAGCTTGAAATAATCAGTTGTAAATTTATATCAAGTTAGAATGTCATTCATTAGCCAGGGATGATTGACATAGTTATACAGCCAATTTGAATATGGTGGGATAGCAGATGGGGTAGGTAGAAAAATTAATTAGAAATTAAAACCTCTCCATCAGAACTTGAACAAAATGGTGGGCTCTAGTTGACTGTTTCTTGTGAAAAACTTTGAACCTTTGATTAGGCACATTAGTCAGTACCTTAAAATGTTTTATAGTTAAAACAAATGAAAATCTTCTTTGCTTTGCACTGCACTGCATATATTATATCTATAGATTAAACCAGTGTTTATAGATATATGTACATTTTGTTTCCTACTGTGTAAATGATGAGAAACATTGCTTATTATAGGTTATCTAAAAAAACAATGTGCAGAAGGAGTTTTTTTGTAAGCTTTACAGTATATATTGATCAGTTTAATTGGCTCTTTGCAGGGTCCTCTGTCAGTTGCAATACCTGGAGAGATGCGAGGGTTTGAACTTGCACACAAAAAATATGGAAAGTAAGTTGAATTCAGCGTAAAAGGTGCAGCTGTTAGTATATAGTATAGCTGCAGTACTTTAAAAGTCAATGGTCTATTACTATAGCGCAAAAAGATGTTGACTTAGTGACTTTTTATGAAGTTCGCAATTCACTCTATTCAGTGCATTACTATAACTATAGTTATCATGACTTTTAACATTAATTAAATTGAAATTAGTAAGTATTATAATTACTATTACTTTTGTTAATAACCCTTCAGATTAAAGTGGTCTCGGTTGATAGGGCCATCAATAAAGATTGCCAGGGAAGGTTTTTTTGTCAAGGATCATACTGGTATGTCTTTAAATCATATTAAATTTTAATACCATGATTATAATCTAATGACAATATTGCCTTACATGAGAAAAATGTTGTGTACCAGTCTCTGGATAATGTTTTTGGAGTTTGTCTTCTGTGGTTTAATTTGGTTAGCATTTCCCACAATTTTGTTTATGCTCTTGTTACAAAAAAACCTTGACAATAGTCAAAGTAGATCTATTCAAACACAAGATGTTAAATAAATGATACTCAATGAAATGAGATACAATAATTATTTTAAACAAAAGAACAAAAGAGGCAAACAAAAATTAGATTTCTGCTGTTGTTTTTATTAGCTAATGGAGTCAGATTGTTCATTGATTGAGTGTCTGCTATTGTTCTAATAAAAGTAGTCATGAATTCATTTATGTCTGTCCCCTGTAATTGTAGTGAAAGCGCTACATCATCATCTTGTTGAAGACCGCATCAAGAAATCAAGTCTAGCAAGTATCTTTGCTCCTGGAGGCAAATTGCTTAAGGTAAATGTACAGGAATGTACTGTACAGTCTTTTAATTAGAATTTAGATGAAGAATTCGTTACTGCAGTAATGCAAAGATATGGCTTATTCTTTAGTACAAGGATTGGCTATAAGCAAATTTACATTACAAACCATAAATGCTCAAATAACAAACCCCCTACCCCCTACTTCTCTAATAAGCCCCCTGTCTAGAGCTTCAAGTTTTGAATAAGCCCCATTCTCTATTACCCCCCCCCCATTCTAACAAGCCCCCTGCTTAGAGCTTCAAGTTTTAAACAAGGCCCATTCTCATATAGCCCCCCTCCCCCCAGCCTCTCTTATAAGCCC
>JAOBAT010106357.1:0-15154 GCA_026413305.1 Hydrozoanthus tunicans
GGCTACAAAGGGGGTCAATTGGAAGAAAAATTACTGAAGGAGTTAAAAATACCCTGCCTCAATTTGGAACTGCTAGGGTGTCCGAAATACAACGACATGACCCGCCTAGCTTCAGCTACCTCTTGCGGTTTTCACGACAACCCCCAACTTCATCACTGTGCAGGTGTCGAATGCTATCACTTCGCTCAATGGCTCAGAGCGAAACAAGGATTAACAAGAGACTTGAACTTTATAGACACTGAACGCGCCCAACGTTTTTTGTAATATTAAAAACATGTACTCACTTTTTTGATGATATTAAAAACTCTTTAATCACACCTTTTGCGTACATTTTTCTTAGATAAAAACTACAAACACCTAGTAGGGGGCTCGAACCCCTAACCTTCGGATTAAGAGTCCAACGCTCTACCACTTGAGCTAACTAGGCTTACATGTCCAAAAGAGGAAAAATGTCTGCTCAATGCGGGGATCGAACCCGCAACCTTTGGATTAAAAGTCCAACGCTCTGCCTCTTGAGCTAATCGAGCTTTCACTGACACAAGTCCATACTTTCTACATAGGCAGAATACACTTTTTCCTTGATATAATCGCAATGACAAAGATTCGGTTTGCAACAGCATACAAGTTTCATTCTCTTCCCCCTTGCGAAGGCTTCTTCCAATCGACCAAATTCCACCGCTTGGGCACTACTCTTCTTGTTTTCTAGAAGATAATCAAACCACGTCTTGTACAGGGTCACCACTAACTCCCGATCCCCCAAAATAGCCATCTTGAATGGATTGGCCAAAGGGTTAAATCCTCGCATCATATTATAATAAACAGCGTCCTCATACTCCACTTTACTACAATTATGCAGAAGATTCTTCAAAATACTCTCCAAATGTACAATATTAACCACTTCCAACGACATTTTTTGGTTCAAATTTACGCGTCTTAACGTCTTCAATTTTGGTCAAAAAATGATTTTTTGGCGCGTTTTTTTCTCTTTATACGACTCCTAATACTAAAACGACGTCATTTTCACGTTATTTCATTGGTTTTCACCCAGACATTACGTCATTGGTGACCTCTGACCTTGTCTGGGTTTAGCATGAAAGCGAGGTAAATAGGCCCCTATTCCCTTACACTACTACTGCTGTATAAATTGAAAAGTACGTATTGGCCAACAAAGCCCAATACAATTAAAACTCCGGGTGTGTCTCAACCCAATCAATCTTGCGTCGCGCGCCTTTTTTATAACGACGAAGCAAAATGTCCGATATTTGGATAATCATGCTTCAAACATCGTGGTTTAATAAATGGTACAACAATTTTTATACTTGAGACTCTTTAATGATAATCATATAGATAAATTCAACAACGCACTACCCTAGTGTTTAAAAGCAAGACAGGCAACTCAAAGTCAGTTACTTATAAATGCAAATGTTAGAGATTGCCGCTGCAGTTACTGAACACAACATCCTTAGCTTTGAAAGTTTCAATACCAATCAAGTTGGCATAGCTTAGAGCACAGCTTATAGCTTAATGTTTTGGCTCTTTCCAAAATATGTTAATAACAATGGCAAACCATCCAAGCCCTTCAAAAGCCAGCTGAAACCAAGAGTTGCTCCACTTCGGATGGTTTACAATTTCTTTTACTGCCAAAACCAAACCACTGCATGACCCAAACTTCCTTATTAGCTTGCGTACACTAATTACACCTGGACTGCCGCTTGGGTAGTACAGGCGGGGAAGCCTTATTTTTAAATTTTTTATACTCTGTTGGAACCGAGTGGATACGTGGATTACACTATAGTAGACATTACACAGGTGATGCGGCCATTAGGAAATTGAAGAACAAAGTGCGAACATAAGAATTCTTTGTAGTATTTCGTTCGGAAGAAAGTTTATATCAATAGACCTCTTATTACACTATAGTAGACATTACACAGGTGATGCGGCCATTAGGAAATTGAAGAACAAAGTGCGAACATAAGAATTCTTTGTAGTATTTCGTTCGGAAGAAAGTTTATATCAATAGACCTCTTATTAACACTGCATGCGTTTTTTCCTTGATTGGAGCGGAGATTTTACTTTCAACTTTTTTTGGTTCGGTATCAACATTAGCTGAAGATTCTGAACTTTATGCGTCACTTATTCGGTCACAATTTTTTTTCTTTGCTGTTCAGACATAGATAATGCTCACCTGCTCCATCTGCGAAATGGCCAAGGCATACTGAACACAAGGGACTGCTTAAAACTGGGCTGATAGTTGTTGCTTCTTGCCCAAGAGAGGAAATCACTGTTATATCGACATTAAACAGATAAGCAGCCGCCTACAGTGTGACATGATCCCCGTATGTGCCGTTACAAGCCATTTCCTCAAGATATTCTGCCCAAGGCACACCCGTGAACAATTCAAAGGGCATGTCTTCGCTGTTGTAGGGGTTGTGTTCAAAAAGTGTACAACTTCTTCCCTCAAAGTTGTTTCAAGTCTGCATATGCCCATTTCCGAGAGGCTGTAGCACAGTGCATGAAATTGGTAATTTTCATCACCAAGAGGATCGTAAACTGTCGCACAACCAAGGTCTGAGAACGCCTTTAAATGATCTGCTTGAACAAAAGGAATATAAAGTTTTTACCCTTTTTTCTGTTCTTCCTGGTTTCGTTTTTGCTTTTCAAGTTCTAAGGTAAGACAAGTAACATCTTTGACTGATAAAACACTTTTCAATACATGTCTCTGATCCAGGGGGAATGATGGTAATTTTGTACGGACCAGGTTTTAGGTTTCGTTGGTTGTAACTCCTTTTATAATACGGCACCTTCTTGGTGTTAACTTCCCCCTTTTCGATGGGCGATAGCGCACCAGAACCTCTTCACCTATTTTGTATTTCGTTACTCCATGGAGGTACGTTTGGTGTTTTACCATATGTATATTCATTCTTTGGCTACTCACGGCAGCTTTTTGTCGAATTCTTTTTACCTTTTTAAAGTGTTTTCGGTATTGATTTCTCGTTGGAGCTTCAGCACAATAATCGTCTTCAGCAAATCCACACTCTTCAAAGGAGGCTTTTAACACCGAATGTGACTTTCTGCCAAAGTATACTTCAAGGCATACTTCCATCCCAGCTCTTCTTACACTCCTCATTGAGAATGCGGTTGTACGATTTCAAATTTGACACCCAGTTGACGCCCTTTTCGCCTAATGTTACCATGTCGTACATGATCTTGGCTCGAAGCTGTCTGTGCGAACGCTCCACTTTACCTTGTGAATGGAGTTGATAAGTTCTTGACTTAATAATCTTGATCTTGTACCGCTGGCAAAGCCTTTTCACTTTTCCATCGAATTCTTTTCCCCTATCACTCTTTAGGCGATCCAGAGGACCGTGTTCTTCACAAATTTTCACCAAAATTTTAGCCACGAGGTCACTTTTAATCCTCTCGAGGGGCGCCAGCCATGAAAGTCGACTAAAAACATCCAACACCATTAGAACATATCTGTAAATTCTGCCATTATACTTGACTTTTTCTTTGCTGAGATCAATTAAATCAACTTGATGCTGCGATTGGTCTCGACACTGCCTTGTTCTTGAATCTGGCATTATGTACTCTATATCTCAGCTCGTTTGTTGTAACCTTCAAAATAGTGCTGCCCGATATCTTAATTTTTGCAGACACTTGATTTTGCCTCATCAAATGTTCTCCCGACAACAGTTGAGATTGTAGATTGTTTTATAACTTTGCGTCCATCAAAATACAAAGTTGGTTCTTTCTCTGGGCCAAGATGAAAAAGATTTGCTCTTCTCCAAAAACGTATCAGAGCATTTTTCTGAACGGCTGTGCGTTTGTTTACTGGAACATCGAATTTTCCTTGAACAAGAGGCAGGAGCGTGTCATATGTTTCCTCACTTGCAGAATGAGCTTCGTAAAAGTCCAAAACAATCTTTGGCGTCTTTTCGAGTCACAAGCAAAATAGTTTCTATCTGTTATGTTTTTCAAGCATAAATGTAAAGCGTGAGAGTGCTCTGTATTCATCGGTTAAGTTCTATACCAACCGACTGAAATCTACATTTCACTGCTCTCGCGCCAGATCAATTACGGTGCAAATGTTCAAGACCCGCCTTTATGTATAGAACATCAGTAAACACATCAGTAACTACCGAACCAAAATACAATCAGGATAGAGCAGATTATGTTGCAAAAAGCTGTGTGATGTAAAATCGAATTAATTAGCAATTGGATCTAATGTTGCAGACTGTTCAGAGAGTAACCATTAATTATTCATATATAAGTTCAATTCACACTGGCCTTGAACAATTTTCCCATATGTTGAAGTAACTTGCACAAATTCTACCTAGATTATTGTAGTCCACTTAGCTTGGTCATACTATTACAAAAAAGCAACGTGTAGGTTCAAAATGTTTTCTTTTAAGCTTGTGTTTGTCACAAAGCCCTATTACAAAGCATGAAGAAAGTTCATTTTAATTGAATCCTGGGAAATCACAAACTTGATATCTACTTTTCTTTGTTTAGCTTATGTGAACACACTTTTTGATGAGATTGAACAACTTAGAAGACAATTCCCATCATACAGAGCTGCAGAGCGGGAATTCAAGCCAATGTTACAGGCCCTTCCGAAACCTCTGACAAACCAGCATCCAAGGCAAGAAAAAGAGGCAGTTGTGAGACTGCACAAATCGCGCTTCAACAAGTGATAGAAATAAACCTTAATTTAATTCTCCATTAATTTTGGTCTACTGTTATGTGGAACAGAATTTAACAAAACAACAAGTCCTATATAGCTAACTTTCATCTTTGCCAAATTTTATGTCATATAATAGTACTTACTATATATGTATAGAATCAAATCTGGTATTATAAAATTAACAGGTTTATATTTACTGAACAAAGTCATTCAACAAAGAATTTCTTTACAGAAAATGAAAGGTTTCGACTTGCCATATGTATACTAAACCTTATATCCCCTATTGCTAAAAGGTATGATTATCCCTGTCCTATTGAGATACAAATTAGTTCAATTACAGTGTATGAAATTTACAAACCTAAAGACTAATTAACTAGTGCTAATAATAAAATTTGTCATTTCAAAACAAATTCTGACTTCATTTTCAAGAACTTCAATTTGAGAAAATTGATTACCCCTAGGAACAGTTTGGTTTTATTGCATTCTTTCTCAGTTCATGACCTAAAGAACAGTTCTATTGTACTTCGAGAAACTTTGAACTTATTTAAAATGAAGTCAGGGTGGCTTTTTATTATTAGCATGTTTTTTAGTCTTCATTCAAAACACTTTTGAAAAGTCAGTTCAAAAGAAACTAGAAAACTACAATAGAAACTGACGACCTGTCAACATGCAAACTCAAAGCCCTTATAGCTTCCACTTTCACTTGGGAAACTCTCCCTAATTTTCTTCACAGCACAAGATGGAATCGCTATTCTTATTTTTCTACCTAGCTTCTTGTGTATCCAGTATGTATATTGTCTGTAGGCGACATATCTGTATGTACTGATGGAGAGAAAGGAATGTAATCAGTACACCGGAATTATAAGAAGAGAAACAAGGAAAAAAATTGAATTAAATTACAGCTTTTCCTTCAGACAGTTGCAAGCAGCTCTCAATTTTCTCCAACCTAGTCTTAGATAATTTTTTTTATTTAGTTTGCAGAAAACTTGCCTGTGCCCTTTTACAATGGGCAAGTATGATTGAATGAGAACTTGCATAACAGTAAAATCTACTGTTTGACTCAAGACTATAAGCACAAAGCTACATGTGAAACTCTTAAATATGAGAATAATTTATCATCAACACAAAACTCAAAAGTAAATATTATTCTTCACACAGTAAAACAAGTGTCAAAGTTACTAGAAAATATCACATTAATGTTTGAAAGTATGGTAAACAAGTATATACTGAGGTACAAAGTGATCTTAAAGAAGGTAAATATATTTTTAGCTGGGGTGTACTAGCCCACAGATTTAAAATCTGAAACCAAATTTACAAAATTTTAACACACGTAGTCTAGTAAGGTACCAATGACGATACATTTTGGCTACCTGCGTGTTTAAAGAAATTTATAGTAGACCTCGACATTCCCAGCTGACAAAATAAAACCAAGTTACAAGTATACATACTCATTAAGTGGTTCATCGTCGATAGGACCTTCATTTTCTAAATACAGATTAACAGCTGTTTCAATGACTGCCGGATTTGTGCAAACAGCCGTAAAATTTTCGTTATCAGTTATGCATGACATGGCGGGTGGTATCTTATCAGAGGCCTTCGTGTTTTCGCGACAACAAACACTCTCCCGCCCAGTTTGCATGGGAGTGCAATTTCCACAAATGCACCTGTTTAGGGTGTAAACAAACATCTCGAGACTCGTCATTTTCACTGCCGGACGAGTCTCCAGAACTCTCGATTTCCGATTCAGACGCAATGGGTTCGAACTGATAAGGCTGAATCTCCTCTGACATTTTCCAAGCGATAAAAGGACTTTTATTTGCATTAAGACGAACTGATTTATAACCTCAGGAATTTAGGACAACAATGACGTCACAGACCACAGCTTCGGCTCCACTCCTTTCCATTAAACCGCGCGGCCATTTCGGAAACGTTTTCGTAAAGCCTTCGGATATCTTCGTATTTTCGACTTTTTTATGGCTCAGAAAAAAAATTAGCGTAAATTCCTTCAGAAAAGGTTTTAGTTTAACACTTCGTTTCCCTAAAAAGGCTGAAGAAAGAATTTGACCTTTAAATCAACTCGGTTGTTTCACAGAGCTCACACTTGGCACTCATCACTGCTTGTGACTTTTAACAACGTAGTTTATAGTTTTTGCGAGTGGCGGATTCTATTTTTATAGAGAAAAGTTTGAGTACTTACAGCCCATGTCTAAGACCAAATGTGCCTGAATCTAAATTCAATAGTAAACGAAAATGCAAGTTTGCTGCGAAGATATTTTGAAATTCAATGTTTTTCTTCTTGCTTGGTGTTTTTATATTTAAAAAAAGCGACTAAATTAGTTTTCTTTGTGAATAAAGATAATTAGTTTACATTATGTTTGGAGCTTAATTTGGCCTTGATTTTTCTTATTTTAGTTCTTAACTGTTTAGTTGTTGTTATTAAAAGGTGTATAATTTTTTCGAGAGATTTCTAAAGTCCTTTGGAAGGCATATATAAAAGACTCGATAATGGGTCAGAGGACATCCTTGTAAGAGCACAAAATTCCCAAGGCTAAGCTGGAGTATTTAAAGTATCAAAAGCAGTAGCCACATGTAGTCGAGAACCTCCTTTTTCTTTCGCTTTCAGTATTTATTGTCTTCCCCCATGCCCCCTCTCCCCAAGATACTTGGGTATGCGTGTTCTACTCAGAAAGGACAGCGTTATCATTGCCGATGTTTTTCAGTCTCTCGGCTAGAAGTTACTCAGAGGGCCAGAATACCCAAGTATTACTTGTTTAACTTGCGCCCGTCAAGCAGTTAGAATAAAGCTGTCATTGGAAAAACTATCTCAGTCATGTAATGATCAACTGGTCAGTGATAATGTCTCAGTGAAAAGATTATCGAAGTCGCTGACAGGAGCTTCGCCGAGCGGTAAAAAGCCCAGGGTGATCGGTGATAGTAGAGACAGGGCTTCCTTGGGAACTCCATCAGCTGGCGATGCAGCTGATATCGATGGCAGAAGTTCGAAAAAACGATCACTTGCTAGGGAAATGGATGCTCAATCCATCTCTGAGATAGCGCCACTGACAGTTAAAGAAAAAATACAATCATCTATGAATTTCACTTCACATGAAGAGTTCATCAACAGTTGTGAAGGTGAGAAAGTAAACATTTCGTCAACTTTGCGCAAATCATATATTACAGCAGCACTACACGGATTATGTACAAAATGTACACGTGTATTTCTTAATTTCTTTTTGTCTCTTTCAGATCCAGCAACGGGCAAAGTTGTTGAGTACAACTGTAAAGAAACGGCTGAGAAACAGATCGCAAAACATATTGCGCTGAAGAACCCCGCCTATGTTGCCAGTGCAGTGTGCAGGAACACCGAAATGCGGCGAAATGTCTTTACAGAGGTGATGAAACAAGTTATGAAAGAAATAGTTGCATATGCGAAAGATCCTAACTGTAAATTGAAAGCTAACTCTGCCCAAGCGGTGAGGGAATACTCCAACGCGAAACTGTATGATGAAATCTGCAGTAAATGCCCGAAATTGGTAATGATGTTATTGTCAATTCGTAAAGCAGGGAAAAGTGTTACACTTTCAAAACATTTTATCAATAACAGTCAGAACACCATGGATATTCCAATGGAGCTTCGAAATGCTATATGCTGTGCTGCAGTAGTTTGTCTCAAACAGTATAATCAGCAGCTTAGTGCTGCTCATTTTCTAGTAGGCCTAATGTTATTGAATGGTGGCGCAAAGGCTATCTGTGTTGAGAGGTGTGCAAAACTTGGGTTTTCTATTTCACAAAAATCGTGTATACGAATGCAGAACAAATTAGGCGAAAAGTTCAATGAGAAAGCCATAGGTTGGAGAGAAGACACAGCAGAAAAGGAACTGATGGTGCGATTTCTTACCGAATCTGTAAAGGGCGCGGAGGCAGGAGCTGTTGTGAGTTTGAACAGACTTTGTGTACTATTCAGAGGAACTGCACAACAAATGTACTGTTGTTTTGCAACAGGTTTCAAAACATGATCTATGTTATCAGGAAGAATTTACTTAACTATATTGTGTGGAAGACATAAACATTGCAATTAATGAAATCAAAAGCAGCGTTGTTTACTACAAGTTAGTGTCATTATATTATATTATTTACTTAAAGAGTCTGAATACTGTGGCATTATAAGATTTCTTAAATGGGGGACAGGTCTGCAACACACATGGTCCAAACTACACTATTAGGAAATTGATTTTTTATTTGATATAGTAAGAAAAAGACATTTTTGGCCAACTACCTAGCGTGCTGGCCATAATTGTAACATATTTATATTTTCCATCTTAGAAGTTCAGATACAAGCCAAAACTGACTGTTGTAAGAGATAAGTTTTACCATGTGCTTTAGAGAAATGGTATTTTGGTAATTTCTGCAATTGGACTCCAAAACGTTTTGTACAATAACAAGATTACATACTAAAACCCCACCCAAGATGACCACGAGTGAGCATGAGTTTTTATTGTTTGGGCTTTATTTGATTAATCGATTTTTCTGATGTACTTAAATTTTTTTTATTTACTTATTTTTCATTCATTTATTTCTTTTTGTATTTTATTTTACTCATAATTTTTATTCTTGGTCACATGTGATCGTTTATTATCGTTATGGTCATCATGGGTGGAGTTTTAGTCGAGGTCCAACAGAAACAGAAAATAAAATGATGCAGTTTTGACAGATGATTACCAGTTAATGAGAAACAGAGCCATGCCATATTTTTAAAATATGAATTTAGTTTCACCTCCAGGAGAGACAGGGCAACACAATAAGATCATTAGTTCAGTGGTGGATACAGGATTTTAAAAAGGTGGGTGGATATTCACATCATTTTCAGCGCAGTGCTATTGCAAAAGTGAGTGTTGGGTGCCTCAACCCACTGGGTTTTGCACAGGTTCTTTGGCTTAATGCGCATCAATAACAGTGTTTCGTAGGCCCTAAAATCGTTGATTTATCTGTAAAATTGCAAATATCTGCCTGTTTTGTCGACGCTCAGTGAAAAACTATTAATAATAAATTGTATTTTTTGTTTTATTTTTTCGGTAGTGTAAAAAAGGGGGGTTGGAAATCCGCCCAATCCACCCCCTGTATCCGCCGCTGTAGTGAGTGTTTTATTACGACTGCATCTGAAAATAATTATATGCTATGTATCTGCAGGATTGTTGCAGACAATGTTGACCTTTCTGTGCAAGCCAGGCATCAAACAAACAAACAAACAGCAAAACAAATCGCTTCATTGCACACATGCATTTGTAGCAAAGAACAGAGTTGCACCCGAACCAAACCTTCAGTACGAGGTTCCACGCAAGAATGTTGTCGATTTGCAGATGGTTGAAATCCTGCCGACCCGAGATGACCAATATATGGTAAAGAGATATATGATACCATTGGTGTTCAGAACCCTAGTTAAATACTTACCAGCTTATGAAGGATTCAAGTCTGGGGTAGTGCACCATACTCTCCATGCCAAATCAAAAGAAATGCGCAAGAAATCAGAACAGGTTAGTATTTTTTATGTTATTGCTTTTATTAAAGAGACCTTAAAAAATTGAAATATCAATGCTCATCATCCCTTGAGTATAAAAGAATATATTTTGTTGTAAGTAAGTACATGTACAGCACAAACCCATAATAAAGCGTTTCAGTAATTGTATTTTTGTTTTATAACAGCCCTAAAAATAATGTGAATACAACTTATGCAAAAAAACTTTCACTTGTTTTTTCCCTAATTGCCACATGTCTTATTTTTTTGGTGCACTATTCTACAAAAACTTAATAAAATCTAATGGTTGCCTAAAGTTGTTTGTTGCTTTGTCTTTCACATTAATAGTGCCTTCTTGGTTTAGAATTTCTCAACTCCAATAAGTCAGGGGACGTGGCAGATATCTTAAAGAATTACCAAGACAACTATGTTCCAAGAAAAGGTGATGATATCCTACATTCAACAATTCTACATGGAGGTCAGTTAACTGAAGAGCGAGCTCGAGATGTTCAGTGGACATAAAATCTTGGTCAAACTCCCTATGACAGGTTGGAGGGTATCGAGCCTACTTTCTCAGAGTTTCACTTCAAGATATGCTTGTATGAGGCAAGTTAATGCAAAGTCTTTGAAGTATTTTTTGAAGATGTACAATTGTGTACTGTACACATTGAAATCTGGACACTTAACTTAAATAATTTTATTAATTTGTAAATTTTGCTATGTTTTCTATCTTTCCTTTACTTTACACTATGCAATAAAAATATAAAAAGGGAAAAAAAGACAGAAAGACAATAAAAGGTATTAACAAACTTCATATATGTAACAATAACAGAATAGGTCATGTCTTAAAGCGTGTTTGTTTGAAGAGTGGTGCTGTTTTGTTTTGGGTAGAGTTTGTAATTTCAAATGTGCATCAGCCAATTTTTGTAGATTTGATTCTTTATGTTACCTTGTCATAGGAAGAACTTTAATGTAGGGGTGACATTGTTCAAAAGAGAATTTACACAAGTAAATTTATGTAATTTTTCAATTTCTAAGTTTTAAACTAATATATTTCTTTAAAATGTTCCAAGCGAGAAAGGATGCAGAAAAACTCAGAAAATAATGCTGCCACCCCCCCCCCTCCTTCCCTCTATTAATAAAAAAACAAACACATATTGGACTGTACCGACATAGCTCCTAAATACCAAATGAGAGTAAAAAAAGCAAATGGAACAAAATTGAGCTTATTATCAGAAGTTGAAGTATTTAGCCCTATTTATAAACTCTATAGGTAAACAACAAAATATTTACAAAACAAGAGTCAGCTAGTGAATTGGGAACAACCTTTGCAGAAATGACCAGGAGTGGCAGCTCAAATGCTAAAAGGGGTGCTACTAAAGATTACAATGCCTACAAGGATTTCCACGATTGTGAAACAACAGCCCATGTTATCAGTGCTTGGATGGAGTGCACTGGAATGGACAAAGTGCAAGGTATAAGGAGAAGTAAAACATGATTCAAATGTTGTATACCATGCCATGAAAATGATTAAATTTTTTTATATTACCTCTTATTTTAATAAACCAACACAAAGTGTACCACAAACACTGTAATTTGATTGGTTCCTGAACTTGACAAATGGCTTTGTTACTCCAAGATGGCAGCTTTTTAAGTTGCAAAGATGATAGAGGAACATGAGCAACAAAAGAAAAAATTATTGGGGGGGGGGGGAGGGGGCACAGTGACAGTTGTTATAGTTTGTTGTAAAATCTGAAACTCCATTCAAAACTTGCTGTTGTTAGCTACATAATAACTGGGTAGTGTTGCTTCCAAAACCAAATTGTTGTGGGGCAAGCGCCTCTTCCCTAGTTTTGCAACTCATGAAACCATATATACTCAAAGACATAAAGACAAGTATAAAAATACATGTATCATATTCATAAAACTTTGTGTTGATTTATTATAGAACAGTTATTCCATTTGACATTCAAATAATTGTTGCATTTACTCTATTAATTTTAAAATAGGTGTTCCTCATAAACGACTTCCACCAGATAAGACCATCTTGGCTGATTGGGGCAGCGAAAAAGCAAACAAATGGCTATCTGATGAGATTTCACAGTTCTTGGACAATTATGTGTTTCAAGAAGTAACAGAGAAACTGAATGAGTTCGTTGGTGCTGTTAAGGATCTTGAGGATTTGGAAAGAAATGGATTTCCTTGTAGAGAATGTGGCCAGAAATTCAGATGTAATTCCATAAGAGTAAAGTTAGTTTATTACTTAAAATTGTTCTTCAATTACATTATAAACCTTTAAGTCCAAGAAAGCAATTATCTAATTTCTCCTTACAGTGTTAAGTCAAATTCAGTAATTCTGTAATGAAAATAAATCTATTGATCAGAAACGATAAATTTTGGGGTAAATAAAACACAATTGGAATGCAGGTCAAAACACATGTACCAGATATTGACTAAATAATTTTATGACCACATATTAACAATGTGATATTGTATTAAACTAACATAATGGTATTTTCATGCAAAACATTATTTGCCAGTACAATACAATAAATACATGCAACTGCTTCTATATTTTACATTCTAGTTCAATAAAGAGATTTTAGTACTTACATCATGTCTTAATTTTGATACTGTTTAGCCTATGGAATGGAAGTTTTTATTATTTAAATTTGTTGAAAGTTATTTTTAATTTTATATTTTATTTTGTATGTTAATATGCAACTCAGCCTCCATGATGCAAATTATGTATCACTATAAATAAAAGCATTTATTCAAAACAATGATTTTTATTGCCTTTTTCTTAAAGTCACGAGAGAACAAAACACAGTTGTGTTCAAGTAGTTGCTGAGGGTGACACATCAGAAGACAGATGAATTTGGATACTACAAATGCAGATTTTCTTGTGGCAAAACATACAAGACCAAACCAGGAAGAAACAGGTAGATGTGTGCAAAGCACCCTCTCATTACTGGAAGTCTCAAAAAATAACTCAATTTTCTTGGCCCAGTCGTTTGGAGAATGTCCACACTTCGCCTTTTTAAATATGAAATATTAAAAGTAGATGGGAAATGTTAAATAACTTCAATAAAAGCAAGTCCTGGATGTATATAGTTACCATACGCCCGAAATAATCTGTTGTCTCCATTCCTAGTCTTCAGATTCAAAACATAGTAAAGCAAGTCCATGCAAGGGCAATATCTTTTTGTTTGTGTTTGGGAGTGGGTATTGGATCGATATTACTTCTTTAAGTACATTTTACTTATTTCATTTCTAAGTGTTTTAAGTTCTATTTGAGGAAAGAAGCATAAGAGTGTAGAGTAGGACAAGTGCAGACTGATCCTCTATATCCAATGTACATGGGATTTTACATATTGCTGCTGATGTGATCATATACAAATGTTTAATTTTAGGCATGAGAGAGAAAAACACAGTCAAGAGCAAAGGCTTACCGAAGTTGAAGTCGATCCTGAAGAAAGAAATTTGACACCAAAAAATTACAAGCAAAATTATCACTGTGCACGTCTAACAATGGGTCTGATAATTTCTCTGTTAACTGATGCTGTAAAGGAAGGTGATCCAGGCAGGCTCCTGTTGTGCATAAAACTAGCATTGCCCATTATTTATTCGCACCATAGAGTTAAATACTCATATGTTATTTTATTGTTTCTTGCAAAAGTGTATGCAATCCTTCCCAATGGGTTAACATTTGAATTAGTGCACAACCGTTTTTTTAACAGCTCTGGAAAGCCTGGTGGAAATATTCCACTGGATTTAAGAATGAAGCATTTAAACAAGTTGTTAAAACTCTCTCTCAAACAGCTTGGAGCAAACATCACTGAAACAAGTGCCCAACGAATTGCAAAATCTCTAGAGGGTACTGAAGAAGTTCTTACAAGTGTGGCAGCTGATTGTATTGGTACAGCTCCAAAGGGTTATCACAGCTCAAAGCGTCTCACTGAAACTGTCTTGTTATTGATAGAGGATCTCAATAAAGATAGAGTATTTGATTTCCAACCTGGAAGGCAGTACAATTCTTTCAAGAAGTTCGAAAAGAACCTGATTCACAAACTTGATTACAGAGATATTTTTAGATGGGTCACTAAACTTTAAAAAGTGTGGCAGACAATGTATTTTGAGAAGTGAGTAAAAGCACAAGGTATATAAGTTTATTATCTTACTATAATCTTTGTGTACAATGCAGTTAAGCTTTAGATAAGGTAGTTCAACAACATGCTACTTTATAGAATTAAAGAAATATATAAGATAGCATTAAAAATAAGGTGAATATTGACAAATATGATTACTTTCTTCACTTTAAGACCAATCTACGCCTAAGATGCTCTGCAAGTAGTATTGAATTTCATGGGGTGTAACAAATTCAGGAAAAACAATTTTTTTTGTCACATCAACATAATTTTAAATATTTCGGAATAGTTTGCTATGTCATTTTGTTTTTGGATTCTAACTTTAAGCACCAAAAACTAATAAAATTTTAAAAATCATGAAGAGCTGCTACACTGACTAGTCTAAGCAGTGCTACAAATATTTTTGTAGTGTTTCTTCAAAATGTCTTCTTGTAACAAGTAAATGTTTAACAAATTTCTCTTTGCTCGAAAGTCTCGAATTTGATTAAAAATACCAATAAATTACAAAATTTGTATTTACACAAGCATCCCTTTTCCTATGGCACAAATATCTAAACCTATTTCTGAATTCAAAAGATACTTGCACTTTTTTCCATTGGTAAAAAAACTGAAAGATGAGCAGAAGGAACGCATATCACAAGTTGTTTTACAGAAACATTGTGTATTTGCAATTGTTCCCACTGGTTTTGGCAAGTGCCTCATTTTAATATTAACTCTTGTCGTCATTTCCCTACTTGTTGCCATAATGAAATACCAGACTAAACATGAGGTCGTCTAATCTGCGAGTTGCGAGTTGTGAGTTGCGAGTTG